>PVQB02000365.1:0-17743 GCA_002980475.2 Fusarium beomiforme | reverse complement strand
ATTATACCCTATATAATTTATTAATAATAAACCCAGCACTGTTTAATTAATTTACAATTAGGAACTAACCTATTATAGGGAGCTAGAGTAAGGAATAAAATAATAGGCAAAAATATAAAGTATAAAAAAGTAAAGAGAAAGAGTTATAAGAGGTAAATAAGATTAGCGATATAAAATCAAAAGCAAATAATTTATTAATTTGCAACTAAAATCACAACTATGTTCGATGCCTATATTGACACGTAAAACTCGAGATAAAACAAGATCCTCAAACCCTCGCTGTTAGTGATATCGTACTCTCTGTGTCCCCGAAATCATGCACCTTCTTGGCAGCTCTCATCTGGTCCAGCTGAAAACCCTGTTCGTTATTTCCATCGGCAGCATTCATTCTGTCAGCAAAGCTAGACCCGTTGAGATCGCTTTCCTCTAGACGGCGACACCCAGTCCGTAAACTAGCAATAGCCTGCTTACACGCGGCCCGAGAGGTATAATAGTAGATCAAGGCGTTCCAGAAGCCCTGAAGAGGGAGCACAAATGCGCTCAGATATCCCAACTGTACAGATGCCTTGCCGTCAATAAGAACGTACAGACGGTTCGCGCTCGCGGGAATCCAAGTGATAAGCATCGCTGTGAAAAACAAAAGGGCGCACTTGGCATAAGACATAGCTGCCTCATCACTCGGGCTGCGTCTTCTGCGATCCGGGTGCTGGGTCCTGATGTTGCGTTGCTCGGAAGAATTTGCTACGGGCGGAGCAGGACCAGTGTAAATATTTGCTGAATGAACTGGCTCGGGTCTAGTTGCGGGTCCAACAGGCTGGCCAAAACCAGGCGGAGCAGAATCTGATGTTGTAATGGTGATTTTAGTAGTCTTGGCAATGCCCGGAAGGTCTGAGTTCTGCGCCACTTGGGACGAAGTGTTCAACTCGTTCGAATTTGAGAAGCCATTCAAGCGATTCTTCCATTTATAGATAGTAATCCCGACACGGACGTATATAGCAAAGGCGATAAGTATGATGAGCCTAGAATAGCGTTAGAACTGTTCATGACGAGCGATGACGAGCGAACCGTAGGGCCATCGAGTATGGCCAAGGAACAGCAGGGATGGGTTACCATATCAGTCCGTAAGTAGCAAGCTGCCAAGCATCCCACTCTACGGTAAGCCAGCACCACAAGTTCGCATTCCCGTATGCGCGAACCCCGTCTTTGTTCTTTACAAAGATAAAGGTGACGGCTATAATGAAAGGAATGCCGTAACAGAGACCAATGTGAAGTGGCTCTATTTTACGTAACCTAACGCCATCGAATCGATAGTAGAAAGTGAGGTATACGTTCGTAGCCATAGCTAGGGCCCAAAAGACATCCGCAAACATGAATCTAGCAAATGATCAGCGATCGAGTAGTAAATTAGACCGTAGGCGTTGTATCAAAAGGACTTACGTCTCGATTAGAAAAGCTTGCGTTTGGCACCCAGCAGAATTGGGTTGATCGATGAAACTCTTGGACATGAGTGTAGCGACATTGCTCATCATGTTTCCGAAAGAGGCGTAAAAAAGCATTCTGCTGATGGGCTTATGAAACAGCTTCGAAGAACAGAAGGTGGCGATGATAAAGAGGGAGCCAAGAAGGCTAGGTACTGAGCATGTGCGCTCTATAGCGCTAATAGCTGATGCTGCTGACGTCATGGCCATGGTGAATAGCTAATGGACTAGCTACCTCATAAGAAGTCATGAGTGAATAGAAGGACGCATACTCCGTAGATGGTTGGAGAGTTCCGCATAAGAGGGTCTTTAATAGCATAAATATACAAGTAGAAAGGGGGTCTAGGAAAGAGTGGACCGAAGCTGAAGGGGCTAATCTTGCTTCTTTTGCATGAGATCAGCGCACCAATAGCTTCGCTAGCGGGTCCCGTTTTCGACATGGATGAAGAGGTAGTGGGCGATCTGCTGCTACCCCTGACTAAGTTGATGAGACTTGCCAGAATAGAGGTTGATCAGTGCCGATCTCTCATTCTGTATGGGGTCCAGGAATATACGCTAGTTTTAATACCCTTTTTCTCCTTCTACCATATTGACATGAGAAATTCACCAATAAGCCAATAAAAATAGATAACAAACACGTAATAGCTTCAGACCATTTTAGACAAAGGTTTAGCTCGCAAAGCCGGCTTATACCCACCTTCCTCAAATCACATAGCTTGGCCTTGGATCCACAGGGCATGGCAAATTTCAGGAGTCAATACGGTATTTCTTTTTGTCAATATAACTAATCTGTAGTAATGTACTCTTCTTATTCGAATTACCATAGACACATGGTATCTTTGAAAGGGAGCCGTGATACTGACGTTGACAGAAGCGATCGTTGAGTCCCTCGGTCACGGAGGCGTGGATGTAAGAATGTTCACCTCAATACCCTTGCAGAACTTTTCAGGGGATAAGTAAGTAGTTAATGGGCAGTGTAAATTATTTCCCGGAGGCTTTTTGCCGTGAGTTTCATGGATTTTCGTTACTTCTCTGAGGGACCGAGCGCAACTATGCTTATTTCCGTTAGTTTGAGGACCTCTGGTGCGGTCTAGGACCAAGTTATGACACGCTCAGCCCTAGCGCATATTCCCATACGAGTCTGTCGTCCGGAACTAGAAGTCCATAAGCTCCGAGTCAGCCCCATACCTTTTTTCAATTTAGCGCCAAAAAAACGATGTTATTGGTCACTTCCAACAGCCGGCGGCTGGATATTCATTGGTTTAAAATACTGTGCTCCACTATGGCTACCTTAACGCTGTCGGACTAACTATTTTGCCGAAGCCCAGTTTCTCCACACACACAAGTCTATTACGCCCCCTAGGCCAACGCCAAAAGGGCTCTAAAGCTAAGAATACATACACTTCTCAGTCGGACCAACAGCAGCAATCTTCTGATTTCCTTGGGTGCGACTAAAAATGCAGTGAAATTTTCAGGCCTTTTACACTGCCGTTTTAGTGCCAGTTTCTCCACTCCAGCCACCTCTTCACAATCCACAATTCACAAAATCTACACCAGGTGCACGGGCCGCAAAAGTTGGTATTGGGTTCAACTGCTCCATCTAAAGCCTTGGAAGTATTCCATAGAGGTAATAATATAGCGCCATGATCGCCCCCAAATAACCATATCATGTTAACGATCTGCTTAGGCGCGAGTTCTAAACGCCGCCACTCCCTTTGCCTTTGACCTTTTGACGTTGAGCCCATGGGAACTTAGTGTCGACGCTTAATTATAGACAACTATCATTGTATTACTTAAAAAGATAATTTTTATTTTATTATTTACATTTAATTAAAATGAAAGCTAAAGCTTGTTATATACTTTACTTTATTATTAAGTCTCCTTAGGCAAGAACTGCAGCCACTGGCCTAAATCAATCTCGGTGCCAGTGACGTCGTTCCAGTCAATAACCTTCTACCCTATTGACTATATAAGATCCGGGAAGCTGGTGTCATTGGATATACCGACGGTCGAAGACGCAGTACCACAATTGGCGGAGTCCAGGTTTAGCTCTTCCAGCAGAGCTTGCCCGTCAGAGTCGGTCTCGGCAAATTTTAGTTCTTGGTTGGTGACGCCTATGGCGGCTAGCTCGTTGACGTCGACGCCAAGCTTACGCAGCGCGGCGTCTAGGAAGCCAACGATATCGTCTGCAGCTACGTATATCTCGCGAAGCTGCTCCATCACGCACATACACTGCTGGAACCCGCGGGCTGCAAGAACACGGGCCTGTGGAGCAGCGTTTCTCATCTCAAGGAGCTGTATCATCATGGCGGGCAGGATGACTGTCACGCCAGTGACGGGGAGGAACCTGTCAAGTCCGAGATGGTGTAGCTCCGATGCCATGCGTGTAATATATATAGTGGCCTTCCGAACATGTAGACGGGATACGCCCTGGACTACACTCGGGCTAGTCATGACCTGGGTGGGCGACGGTGGCAAGAGCTGCGGACGATGCAAGGTCAAGTCAATGGTATAGTACAACATGTGTAACAAAGTTCGCTGAATTGCGATAGTCGCATTACTGCTCTTTATATCGAGCCGCATTAGAGGGGTGTACCGGCAACAGGGAGGTAAGGCCTCAGCCCAAGCCAAAAGTTCGAGGTGGACCGATAGGAAAAATTCCATATTATCAAGCTTCTTATTTGGTAATAGCATACAGGTGCTGTTAGTAGTGTTTTCTGGAATGGCCTTATTCCGCATATGGTCTGAATACATGGAATTTAGCACGTGGCCGATGCAGATGCACAGCTGAACTTTTGCAATAAATAATGCCGCAAGCTCCTGCTGCATCGTAATATCCCGGACGACGGCGCATTGTCTTGGGAGAATATGATTATCCTGAGGAAAGACCTCAATCTCGAAGTCGCTCTCCTCCAGCATCGGAACATCGAAATCCTTGTCGTGTATACGGCTAGGCTGCCGCATACCCAGAGCGATAAGGCGATCACGCATGAAGCATGACCACCATATTCGTTTACACAGCTTCTGTCTGGCTGATGACATACTCGTGGTGCTCGGATCTCGATGGAGGCACAGGGTGTATGCCAGCGATATGGCCACACCTATCCAATGCCAGGCGCCTTTCTTGTCTTCTGATGTCTCGTACCAGTATGTCATCAGGAGAAGAGCTTGCACAACCACCAACTGATTCGGTTCGCAGTCGAAATCATACAGCAACTACAAAGTCGTTTTGTCAGCTCCTGAAACTCTGGAATGAGAGATGGTCTACTTGCTCTGGTCTTCTGGAAGAATGACTTCCTCGCAGCCTTGCGGTTTGCATAGCCGGCTTCCAACAGAACCTCTATATCGACAAATGCCGTGGCAGCAAACATGACGGCCTGATACATTAGAAGGCTGACCTTTTCGCCCCGGCCATCGCCGGCGTTTACGGCGTTCAGGAATGGAAACAACTCCAGAGGCATACACGGGTTGACATATTCCACGTAGGCTTGGAGCAGGGCACTCTGTAACGGCACACTTGGCACCGACAGAGCGCCCTTGGACCGGAGATATCTTACATCTTCAGCGGCAACCTTTGTTGGAAGAGGCTTGAAACCGGGGGGCACCTGGTTGCCAAGGCTTGGTACACCATGCTTGATTGCTTCCTTGGCTGCGGCCGCTTCATTTGATACCTTATCTGCAGCAAGGCCAGTAAACGAACCGATAGAAGCACCTGTCGACTTTGGAACCTCTGCAACGCCGTTGAGGTTTATTACACTGGCCACAGGGCGGTTTTGCACTTCCGCTCCCGTGACGTTGTTGGCGATGAAGACGTGGTTTCTGGGGGTGAAGAAATGTCAGCCATCAACTCTTTTAACTGTAACGCGCCCTTATTCTCATTGGCTACGAATGTATAAGGGAACTGGGAGATGGACGGCAAGAACTCACGTTGGCCAGCGAGTTTCTTGGATACTGCACTCCATCTTATCCCATCTGCAATTTCGACATGGCGAGCCGTACACGACGTCACAGCGCACTTTGCGAGCTCGACAGTGTTTACATGCCCATGCTGCTCGCTTCTGGACTTTGGCGGGCGCCAAGTGTCTCTTGCTGTGTTTTGATGAGATGATGCTCTTGCTGCTGTGAATATTTGTTTCTGTTTTGTCTTCCGTTGCTATTTCTTTAATCGCCGCCTTGACAGGAATTGCGGGAGGCTCGCAACTACTCATTTTTAGGCGTGATAATGAGTATGCTGAAGTTCCAGAAATGGCGGCGAGCTGCGGGCTAAAAGAAAGTCTGACTGCGTTGTAAATTGCAACTCGCCGAGTTGACTCGGTTTCGAGAGCCCCTGTACATGGTTCAAAGAGCTGCAGATAATTATCCCCGAATCGTAGATATATGCCGCTGAGTAAGAGGCGTGCTGAGGTAGGCCGAGATCCATCCCACCACCAAGTCACGTACAGTTAGCGGCCATCTAGTGTGACAGCCCAAAACTTTGGTCGTAAGTTATGGCATTGACGCCACCCTGATGGTAACCTCTAGAATTTGCCGGCGGATTTCCCCCTCATTCTTCTCCCTGGCCTCGGAGAATTGGCGACGCAAATTTCAGGCCGCGCCTGTCGATGACCCGCATTTTCGGTGGATCTTGCGAGGTGCCCCGAGGAGTATCACAGTTCCCCGTAGCCTTAAGTGGTTCTAGGAAGAACTTGTGTTCGTGGCTTCTCGGGCATGTCGCGACGTGAACGTAAAGGAAGGCCAGCCATGCATCCTTGGCTACATCATGGACAATGACATATCATGCCGTTTGTATCAGCTTCCGGAACAACGTGGGTGTCAATTCTACTTTGCCAAGGTCTTTGATGTGTTTGCCGCCATCGGGCAAACGCTTGTATACCAGGACATCATTGGGCAAGGAGAAGGCCTCAAACTTATCACGTCTAAATGGAGAGACTGTGCAAGATGCAGAGTTGGTGGAAGATCTCATATGGAAGCCGGTCGAGATATTAAGTTAGATGAGCTACGGTATGTTGCCAATTCGTTCCTTTATAATATCCTCTCTTGTGTCAGCACTCAACTAATCGGTGCTTGTGATTCAAAGGCACGACTATCCCTGCTGGGAGAGTAGTCATGACTGGAAAGCTAGCAGGTGTTGGAGTTTTGAAGAACCCTCGCCGTCTCTTGAGGGCTGGAAACATTGCCAAAATAGAGATCCACAACGTCGGTGTGTTGACAAATAAGATTATGTTTGGATAAGGGATTCACTATCTTCCAATCAACAACCCAGAGGAAGTGCTTGCTAGACGTTGAAATGGTTTTCATTTAAGCTGCAGGTATTCCAACGCAGATTCTAACTAGCCCAAAGGTATGGCGTTATGTGGAAATATTGAATAATGGGCTTCAAGGCTGAGATACACGGGGTGCGACGCGATCTGAACCGCCAAGAGATTCCATGGCGGTCAACACCATAAGGGGAGGCTGATGGAGGGGAGGGTGAGGTTATTTGATACTCTATAGAATTGAAATCTGAGCAAGGGTAATGATGCATAGTCTGTGTCCACGTGTGCTCGATGAAAGCCCCCAGGTTTTCTCATCTCCATGCTATCCTACTAGACAATGCTACGACTTAAGCGACTTTTTATATAACACTTGATTATGTTTGAGATTCGTCGCATTACGATAACCAAGCCTGGCTACCTGGGTAAGAACACAGTAGGAATATCACAGATGCGGATGGATTGGAACACGGAGAAGCTCTTGATTTTCTATCCATGAGTGACCGAGGGTCGGTCTTCCATTGATGGACGGCTTATCCAGATCCCGATCTCCCGGGCGGCTCTAAGTAGACTCCAGCTATTCGTTCTAATATATTACCCGCTTACGTCCTTTACAACTCACTCAAACCTTGCCCCGAATCTCTCCAACGTCCTTCTAAGCACCCATAGGGGAATCACGAGGAGATATGACCCCCATAGTATGCCCGCCATAGTGGAGAACTGGCCCACCGGGCCCATCTTCCGGAACCAGTTCACAGTACCATACGAGACAGCAAACCCGATGCTGTTCTTAGTCACGTTGGCCAGGGCGCCGATATGTGCGGCTCGTATCGGCAGACTGTCGATAGCATACGTGAGCAGCACGTTGGCTGAGCCGGTAAGTCCGAAACATAGCATACCCCATCCCACACATACCACGATGTAATTATCCGGGTCTCGTAACGCAAAGCCCATGACTATGCATCCAGCAGGACTGAGCAAGGCACCAGGCAAGAGGGCGGGGAGACGGGTTACTGGGCTTGTCACGCCGTTGGATCGTCGGGTTGCACGGTTGAAGAGCATGTCGGCGAGGGCACCGCCAATGGGGAGGCCAATGATAATACCAACAAGCGAACCAGTGTTGAGTAGGCCAATAGACAACGGATCCCAGATTAAGGGTGGCTGAGTGTAGATGAGGGAGATGAGGGTAGAAGCGATGACAGTCCAGCCGATGGTCAGGCCGAATACAATAACAGTAACAAGGACTTGAGGCAGGACGATGAGCTTAAGGGGCTGGAAGAAGGATATGAGGAAGGCTTTCCAGTTCAGCTCGACGAAATGCAGGGAGAACGATCGCCGCACGTATTCCCTCTTGAGCGTCACTTGTTCAGCCGACGATATGGTTTTTGCTGTGCTCATGACGTTCTCGATCTTGTTCTCCTCGGCTTTGCACTCGGTTTTGCTCGGCACCTTGTCTTCATTCTGGCCCCCTAAGACCGCCCCTTCATTGAGGCTTATGCCGTCGTGCGTCGTCTCCGGGAGCATGAGGATGTTGAAGACGAGATTCACAGTCACGGCGATGGACATTACCCTGTTGAACCATCTCCACTCTCCCAAACATTTGGCTATAGTACCGGAAATTATAGGACCAAGCGCTGCGCCAACGGCGAGGAACCCGACGTAGACCACCATGGCCTTGGCGAGATGGTGTCCTGGGAACGTCTCGGCGAGTATGGTCGGAGTGAGAGCCTCGATCAGGCCGCCGGCCAATCCGCCTAGGATACGGGCGCTTCGAAGGGATTGGTAGGACTGCGCCTCACCACTCCAGATGTTGGCGGCAAGGAAGACGGTGACAGAGACGATGATTGTGTAGCGCTTGCTGATAAGAAAGGTAGAAGGAAGAGCCATGAAGTTCTGAGCGGCGTCGGTGTTAGCGCGAATCGAGAGAGACTGATGGGGGATTGCCATCGGGCAATGGCACAGGTGGAATGTTTCACATACCGAGAGGCCCAAGGTAAGTAACACGTACGTGCCGAGCTGCGATGCCTCATTCTCAGTGCAGTGGAACTCCTGCATGATGAGCCCAAAGAGAGGCGATATACCCGAAGCAAAGACATTCCCAAGCATATTATAGAAGCTAAGGTTGAGGAGGATTAGCAGGCGCCACCAGAGTGGCCACGACTACGAGTTTCAGCATATCTTCTTAACGGAACTCGAGTTTTGGTTTCCATACATAAGGAGACAAAGCCATATTAAAGAGATTGATATAACTTGGTTGCGATAGTGTTCAAGCTGTCAGCAGGCGGATTATAAGTCGTCTTCTGATGTATTTTTACACAACAATCCCGTCCGAACAGCGAACATGGGCCGAAATATATATGGTGGTCGTCGCGACCCGATGCAGTGGTAAGCACTGTGGCCAAGGAAGCCGCATCGTCGCCTGGAGTGGTATTACATCTGGAGTCGGGGGAGTAAGATTCTCCTGTAGGGTTACACGACTCCAACTAACCACCATGGAGCCAGCCTATCATCAACCCCATAAGATTAGCGCCGGAGGAACTAGCGCATAGAGTTTCTCCGCGCTAATGCGGCCTACACGCTGGATACTCCGGGATCCCAGTGATCATGAAGGGCATGTCCACAACACTACCCGCCCACCCTTCCAACTTGTCACCCACTACATGGAGGATTCAGATTACAAACCTGGATCTTAGCGAGATGTCCATATTTTCTCAATAGTTAGAATGTCGTCGCTCTGGCGACTGTGATTATCGATGAATCAAGCAAGGCTCGTCTCATAAAATATAACTTCTTAATGTTGAGCACGCAAGGAAATTATGTGGCTGCGAGTTCCAACTACTTGGACCCTCCTAAGGATCCTTGTTTTCACAATTGTGTACACGGTGAAAATGCTCGAAAATAAGGATGCTGTTTTTATGCATGCGATACTATGGTCTGATTCTCAATGGTGTATTCGCGCAATTGCATCTGCCTGCAATCTCCTTATAGCATTCTACTCTACGAAATCTATGCTCATAGGGGTCTGCTGCATACCCAACGTTAGAGTTTGGCCTTATCTTCTACTAACGGCAGATGATAATACTGCTCATACTCCTTCAGGCATTCCGGGTTTGCCGCCGTGCCGCCGACCCTGACCCTCTTCCCACAAACTATGTCTTTAACGAGGTTCTCGATTTTCTTCCCGTTCGGCGTGTATGGGATGTCGCCAACCTGAAACATATATGCTGGAATATGCCGCCCGCTCAAGTCTTTCTTGATGGTCTTCGCGATATCTGCACGCAGGGAGTCCTCTAGCTGGGTATTGTCCCTCATTTTGAGAAAGAGAAGCACGCGCTCGTCGTGGTCCTTGGGCCGGCGCTGTCCGACAGCAATGCAATCCTCGACTTGGGGAAACTTGTGAAGGACATTGTAAAGATCGGCCGTGCCAAACCGGACACCTTAAATCACCCATCATGGTCAGTTTATACTGTACTCAAAAGATTTATTCTTGATTAGATGCCATACCTCCCGGGTTCAGCACCCCATCACTACGACCGTGGATGATGTAGCATTGGGTCTTAAGATCCTTGGAAATGAAGTCGCCATGGCACCAGATGCCAGGGAAGACATCGAAATATGCCTTGCGATATTTCTCGTGACCCCCTTCACCCCAAAATGTGACGGGCATGCTGAAAAATGGCTTCGTAATAACGAGATCTCCTTTCAGACCTGATTCCTCGATGTTTTTGCCGCTCTGGTCCCAAATCTCGACCTGCATGCCGAGGCTTGGAGCGGCGAGCTGGGGCCCGTGAAGAGGAACGATAAGGTTTCCTCCAACAACTACGTGCCCGCAGGTAATGATCAGCATGTGCACTTGCTATAGGACAGGGGGATACTAGGGCGTTATACTCACTGCCTGCGGCTAGATCAGTCCCTCCTGAACTGCTTTGTAGGGCGACTTGCTCAGGGAACATTGCGTAGAACCAGTCACTCGTCTCCGTTGGAAGAGGTGCCCCGGACACTACCGCTACCTGGAGGCTCGGCATCGGAGGCAATGCTTCACAAAGACTATGCCTAAGCGCCGCAAGGAATTTTGGGCTTGTACCCCAGTGAGTGACACTTCACAACGGCATATCAGCGATCAGTTGGTGGCCCGCGAAGGAACTATGGACGTTTAGTGGGTGGCAAGATTAGACGTACCCCTGCTGCTCCAGAAGTTGCACTTGGAATGATGGCGAGGGATGGAGCGGACTGCCGTCATATAAAACGATTCTCGACCCAATGCTTAGAGCAGCGACCTGCATGTTCCACATCATCCAGCCAATCTATTCAGGTTATTAGCCAGACAACGCCTATTGGCAAGGAAAAAAGCCGTCTCGTCGACTAACTGTTGTATACTGATAGTACGTCGAGTCTTCTCGCAGATCGGCACCAAGCATCAAGTCCTTTTTCTGTTGAAGGAGGACGGCGCCGCCAGCATGACAGATACCTGTAGATAATGTCAGTAGTTGCCCTTCAACAAGTCACGGGCTATGTCTCATCAGGCCCACGCAGGCCCTAGAATCAACAAATGCAAGAACCAGCCTACATTTCGGCGGCCCCGTGGTGCCGGAGCTAGGAAAAATATGAGCTCAATTTCGAGGGTCAAAAGCACCGATAGACGTACGAGTAAAGGATGTAGATTGGATGGTCAAATGGAAGTTGGGCGAACTCCAGTGGAAGCGGTTTAACGTTAAGAAAGTCATTCAGGTAGATACTATATTGTGTTTTTATGTCAGTCGAGGTGCTTTCTCTGTATCAAGGAGCCGTGACTGCACACTTACACGCCTATATCATTCCAGGCCGGCCCTGTCATGACAACGACATGCTCTAGTTGCTGTACCCGTTTCTTTAGCTCTCCAACGGCCGTCTTGAGCTTTTCTCGCTGGTCCCGTCTCTGTCCACCATACAGAACCGTGGATTCGACAAATAAGACTTTGGGTTGGATCTGAGAGTATCTCTCGATGACGCCCTTAGCTCCCATGTCCGGGGCAGTGGACGAGAAGATGGCTCCGACGCTGCCGGCGGCAAGTAGTATAAGGAGCGATTCGACCGAATTTGTAGCCACGGCTACATAGCTCGCTGTCAGCTTCACCTTGAACTCCTAGCATGTGACGACGGTCCTCCAACTTACTCGCTACGCGATCCCCTTGCTTGACTCCCGCGTGTCTCAAGGCACTCGTGTATAAGGCGACTTGGTCGCGAAGCTCCATCCACGTTAGGTGGCGCCATTCCGTTCCCCCCTCGCGACACGCTGATACAGCAACCGCATCTGGGTGTGCAGCTAGACCTTTGATCAGTATGTTCTCCGTGTAGTTAAGCCGGGCACCCGGGAACCATCGTGGCCGTGGCCACATAGATTCGATGCCAACGGCGACGGCTGTCGGAGGCTTGGTGTATACAAGGCTGCAAAAGGTCCAGATCTCGCGGCAAAAGGACTCGATCTCATCAACGGACCATTTGTGCAGATCGGTGTAGTTGGTCAAGTTCAGGTCGTACTTGCGGTTGATAAATCTTCGGAATGCGTCTAGGCGCGTCAGGTGCGGGCTAGGATGAATCCATGGACCCTTTGGTGCTATTGCTGATGATGCTGGCATCGTTGCCACGTAGAGCTTCGGCGATGGCTTGAAGAGGGTTATGAGGAATGAGATATCCTGAGCAATCTAGATTGTGTCAATATTATCAGCGGTTCTCAGGATCAGTATGCATACGCGGTCGGGTAATCGATGCAAGTACAATTAAGCGTGACCTTATATGTAAAAATCATGGTTGGATATTGCTTTCTCGAATAATTGACTTACGACTCGGAATGACAATATTGAGGTACGATTGTTTGACCTGTGGACGCAGGCTACCTCCGAAGTTACGGCCTTGTGATTATTCCCGGTTAGTCCATGCGATAATAGAACGCACAAAGGCTATTCATTAATTCCCCACATCGTTAGTTACTCCGCGGCGGAAACAGTATATCTTTAAAAGTCGGATCTTTGCTGTGAAATGGTGGTTACGAGACGTTAGTGCAGCGAAAGAAATGTATGCATTAGAGCTAGCTTGTTCTCGGTGCTTCAGACCCAGCTAGAACGGATTAGCGACTTGTTAGTCAATATTCAACCTGGAGATCCTCCGCGGAACTCAAAATGGAGTCGGTTACACTATCCTCAATACCAGCGAGCATTAGCTCCTAGCGGAGTATCCGACTCCTTTCAAGCCGCGACGAATTCTTCCTTTTTCATCCTCCTGCAACATTCAGCCTAATGCACCATTTCGAAGCCATCAGAATTAATAGCTACTGTCGTCGTCGGATATTACCATAGATAGTATCTAAGCCATGAAAAACGATATTGTAACGCTCCTATTCTATCTCAATCTCCTAGTACGACAGATTGCTAATTATTGCTTCTCTTCGAGCTTGCGAGGTTCAAAATAATTCTTCTGATCCAGCTCGAACGCGTTTCCTACGTATATTTTGAACATCCAGATCTTGAGACTTGGAGAGATTTGCCGTTGACTTCGGCCTAGTTGAGGCGCGGCGCTCCAATAATATAGTCCTTTCTCAAGGCTACAGCAAAGATCCATACTGTTATGCCGCTTACAAAGCTCCAGCCGGCATTGCGGCATGTGATGGAGGGGCATGTATTGCCTTGCAACAAGATGGCTTCGACAAGGCTGCAGTCATGGAAGGCGATGTGATCTCCGATCTCGCTCCGTATCCTGGAGGTGGTCGCAGAGTAACGCTCAAGACACCCTCCGGGGTCCTATTCGATGTGTTGTATGGGCAGAATGAAAGATCGGTGTAAGAGTCCGTCCCATCTGTAGTGGATCTGTAGTGGTTGACAGCCTGGGCTACTTCAACGGAAGCATAAACAAGCAAAGATGTAGTAAGTTCGTTTTTTTTTCTTGGTCTATATTATGTGTTCAAATGGGTCCAGGCAAGTTCTAGATGTTTTACCCTTGGCCAGCGATGATACATCAACTGGGCCACTACTGATTCACTGTCGCCAGTGGAATGAGGACGTCCAGTGGTGCACAATCAATTTCAACTTCGTTCCATCCCATAGGGTCTCGCTGCCCGCAATAAGGATATTAACGTTGTCATATTTATGCACATGGACCTTAGAGAGTGGTTCTCAGACTACTAGTTAGTTTCTCTATAATTAAGTACTTATTTAAATTAACTTAAGATACTGTTAGATCAATTGAATTATGTAGCCGGGCACTTGACCCGCCGACATCCCGTACAAAAATTGGTAGTGGAAGCAATAGCGAGTACGGTAGTTGTAACTTGATCCTCCGCTCGTGGACGGACGTAAGATGCGTACAGGTGGCCATTCCGAACTCTAACCAGAGCACTAATCCCTTTACAAGTTTGGGTGCTTTGTGCAGTAATCAGAGCCTCCTGAGGTCTGAGGTTTCATTTAGGAGGAGCGCTGAAATATTAAACCAACATCTATTCCGCGCAAAGTTATTTTCAAACGGTCAAACGGTAAAATGAGTGTTGAAAGGCGGCATGGCACCACTGGCCTTTCCAGCATAGTAATGGTCCCCAGATTTCCGTATGGAAAGTCACGGTCGAGGACATCGGAGTCCCTCATCGTTCAGAGCAAAAAGTTGAGCTAGCAAACTTTCAGAGCATTCCGCTTAGTCATCGCGATAAGCCACCTCCTCCGTTGCTCTACGCCCGATGAGTTCCTCTGAGAGGATGCCGCAGACGCTGCGCCCGTTCGATAAAGCCTTCGGCCTTCAGTCGTCCTGACTCATTCAACAAATAAAGATTGCTGACTATGTCACCCGGGTACCCGTGGCTTCAAAACGCCGGTTTCCTTCTATTGTTCGGTCTCCGATCTCAGTACGCAAACCTGGCCGGAACTGTCGGGCTTTTCGCATTGGGTGCCGGAGTTTGCCACCCGATCCTGCCATGGAGTGATGGGTCCGACCACCAGAACATGTAGCTGGGCAAGTAGGTGTGGCGTCGCTAACACTGCTTAGTAAAAAAGATTGGTGGATTAGCTAGCTACATCATTTTCGCTGAGCTACATCGTTTACTGAGTCCTATCGCGACTTTACGACCTTACCTCTCTGCTACGTGTACTACAACCCTGCAAATAGTTGAAAAGACCCCTTTTTACCTTGGAGACAGACAAGCAATTGATCCATACACCTGTCTGCCTGATATCTGATTACAAACTTCTCACTGTTTCTGACTTCGAGGAATCATCGGACATCCATATCTTCCGAGCCATGGACTATGATTTGGATCTCTGTTTTCCTAGCTCTATCGATAATGCAGAGATATCGATGGGGGGGACCGGCGTCGACTGGCCCAAGCCAATGTCGAGTACCAGTTCCCTTCCCTCAACAAGCTGCCAGTCTATGTCGAATGGGCCTCTGAGGACTCGCGTGTGCGATCTATGCATCTCGTATGTTTCCTCGAACCTCAATCTACTGTTACAGGTTGCTGACGATGCCAAGAAAAAAAGTCAAGTGTTGTACCGTGTTTGACCCACGAGTTTTTAAATTCATCTAAAGCTGTGCAGGTGACATGAAACGACCCACGTGTTCTCGCTGTCTGGAGAGTGGGCGGATCTGTGTGTACTCCACATTGAGGAAGAGACCGGGCCCAGTAAGGGGATTTCGGAAACGCGGTAAGATGTTATTCAAGAGAACCCAGGCACCTTCTTCTTGATTTCTAGCTAACATTATCTACTCTCTGTGTTATAGCACCGCCATCCTCTCCGTTACCCGTACTAGGCAATCCTAGAGAAGTCTTTTCGGGGACTCTGCAAACTGATCAGGTGTACCTCCCAGAGCTTGATAGTGCGCATCTCGGCGCCGTCGATTGCCCCCAAGATGGTCTTACGGAATCAACGTGCGACTTTTGGCAGACGGTAGGTTCTTGGCTGACACCGGTACAATATCAGCCACATGCCGACAATTTTTCCTTGACCTTTGAGCAAGAGCGCGAACTGTAATACCCCTTCCCCTTTGATCTGGACCTTTTGTTAACAGGGACCAACGGTCCGCCAGGCTGAATAATTTCTTTTATCATATCCATCCATCTATACCTCTTTTCCGCGAGGACAAGTTTTTTCGGCAATTCGAATCAGGAGCTGTCACCAAAGACCTCCTTCTCGTCATCTTGGCGTTGACTGTCAAGGTACTTGGCCAACGCCAGCTCTGCGGTGGCTTACGCCTCGAGGAGCGCTTACGGCATCTCCAAGAAAGGAATGCTCTAGACTTGGGAACATCAAGATCGCGGTGGTCACTTGATGATTTTAGGAAGGCTTGCTTGCTCGCCTATTATGAGTTTCATGAGCACCCAGGAGAGAAAGCGTGGTTGAAAATAGGTCACCTCACACGCAAGGCCTACTACTGCGGCCTTCACCAGCTTGACAAACGCGACCACTGTGATGAAAATGATGATGATGATGATGATGACAAAGATGAGTGGAGATACGTCTGGTGGTGCATTTTCTGTCTCGATTCTTATTCCAACATCACAGCATCGAGTCCTTTCGTCGTTCATGTCGAAAGCATCAGGACGTCTCTCATTACCAACCCAGGTCGAGAAAGGGGTCGCAAGCCCCTAATATTTCTCCCTGACCAACCAGAGATGTTGTGGCAGACGGTTGAGGTGATCACATCTCATGGCCATAATGTAAACTTCAACCTTCACATAGTAACGACAGCAATTCTGAGGGAAGCCACCACTCTCTACCGCCTATTGTGGCAAAACCCCTGCGACCGCCTGCGGGAGCGTCTAGCAGCGCTCGACAATCATCTCGCAGAGATACGGTTGGCATTGCCACCCCAATATCTCAATATTGCACGCGATGCTTTGCACGACGAGTCTCACCGTGCATACCATACTCGACTGATTTGTGTACTTCACTTGCATATCTCTCGTCTCATCATCTGCCTACCTCTGCACTCAGAAGAATCTGAAGAAAAACGAAAGGTCATGTGGTATAAGACTTTGGAGCACTGCCAGGACATAGTTGCGGTCGTCAGGCAGTGGGACAACCAGCATTCGCCAAGCGTCGACCCAGCCGTTTGCTTCATTGTTTACACAGCACTGATAGTTCTTCACCTCCACTATACAAGTATGAGCAGTCCAGCGCCGGACTTCTTAGCCAAAGTAAAAGCGCAAGAAAATGTTCTTCGACTCTTCTTAGAGCAGTTCGCAACCTTTTGGTATCTGCCAAGACTTCTCATCAGTAAGTAGAGTAATAACCCGAGAATGGTAGCAACATATCTGATCAAACAAATGTAGTAACCTTCGACAAGTTTTCCCTCATTTCACACAATACTGTCGGACTGAAAGACGTGATGGCCGTACTAAAATACTTTCAAGGCGCCTTACATGGTGATTGGTTGAACTTCATCGACCCCGAGCACGGATTTTTGAGCCTCTTCGATGTAGAAGAGATAGGGCAACCTTTCCTGGAACAGAATTGGGATTTCAATAATTGGCAAGCAATCTTATAAGGTTCCTAGTCAATCGTGCTGGGTGGCGCTGTTGTGTACACGATGCCGAGCGTTGTTTCAAGGGCTTCAGGCAGCATGCATCATCCCGTGCTGAGTACTACCGTGGTTAAGAAGTGGATTTTTGGCCAAGGAATAACGCACACCGAATGGCTAAATGCATCAAATGATCCACCGTATCCGGAGGCGACGTAAGTCTCCCAATGCTTAAGTCGCTATATGCAGTTACTGTAATTGGAGGCTGACATTCCCGTTGCTCTCTGCCATTACTATGATCATTGAATGGCCAGTAGCTAGGCATGCCTTTTTACGGAGAACCCGGGTCATAATCTATTAAAAATAAGTTTACTATATATATGAATTATAAGTAATACGTTAACTTTCAACAGCTACTAATATCTTTATTAATTATATATTAATAAATATCAGATTTTCTGTTACAATACGTAAATTAATTAAACTTGAATATATAGTAACGTACACGATAAGCAAGTGGATCAAAAATCCCTCAAC
>PVQB02000364.1:0-13475 GCA_002980475.2 Fusarium beomiforme | reverse complement strand
ACGGGTAACAGGCTCGATAGAATGCGCCATTTGTGCCGATGATATGCTGGATCGAGTGCGGTTCACTGACGCGTTTGCAGAAATTGGACGCCATGGGGAAGACTAATTTCGCGGGCGAGCGCTAGAGGCACAGCTAGCTGTGCCAATAGACTTCGACCACGTGATCTTATGGGCACAGCTAGCTGTGCCTCTAGATATCCTTATGTAAGCTCAATTCATAGATGGCACAACGCTTACGCGGCCTCAGCTCAAACCTTCCAATTCAACAATTGATATTGCAATTAAAGCAAATTGAAGCTATTACACGATTCTGTACTTAAAATGAACCCAATTGATGTATTAAATTGCTTTCCCGATGATGTTCTCCCACCCGAAGGCGAGTTTCCCTCACGAAAGGACCTCGTCACCGCCATCAACGCCTGGGCCCGAGATCGAGGCTACGCCTTTGTAGTCAAGAACTCTTGGAAGACCTCCAGTGGAAGGACTGGGGTTATCTACTGTTGTGACCGAGGCACAAAGCCTCCTTCAACAACAAGGATACGAAAGAGGAATACTACATCACGCTATACAGGCTGCCTCTTTTCTGTTATGGCCAAGGAGGATCAAAGTAGGGCTGCATGGTCTCTGAAGCATCGCCCTGATCACAGTCATCATAAACACAACCATGAGCCAAGCAATGCTGTAGCACACCCTACGCATCGTCAATTATCAAGCCCGGATAGAATGATAGTCAGGCAACTGGCCAATGCAGGTGCAACACCAAAGGTTATTACATCACATCTGAGGAATACAACCGGAACACTTGCTACGCAGAAGGATATCTATAACTGCATTGCACAAAGCAAGCGGGAGCTTGTTCAAGGTCAAAGTAACATACATGCCCTTACAACGCAGCTTGAATCCGAGGGCTTCTGGAATCGAATACGCCTTGATGATAGTAGAGTCACGGCAGTATTATTTGCACATCCAAAGTCTCTTGAATACCTCAAATCCTATTCTGAAGTGCTCATATTAGATTGCACATACAAGACCAACAAATACAACATGCCCCTTCTCAATGCTATTGGTGTTGATGCTTGCCAACGGTCTTTCTGTATTGCATTTGCATTCCTCAGTGGCGAGGAAGAAGCTGACTATCAGTGGGTTCTCTTACGGTTACGGTCTCTTTATGAGGCTATGGCTATAGACTTTCCTTCTGTGATACTCACAGACCGGTGTCTTGCCTGTATGAATGCCGTAGCTTCTACCTTTCCACAGTCAGTATCGTTACTATGCTTATGGCATATCAACAAGGCGGTATTACGGCATTGCATAGATGCATTTACAAAGGATCCGAAAGATCATGAAGGGCAAGAGAAGTGGAAGGAGTTCTACTCCTTGTGGCATGATCTTGTTGCCTCTAGTAATGAAGATATATACTATCAGAAGCTTGATGAATTCAAGAAGAAGTATCTACCTGACTACATAAGTCAGATTGGCTATATCACGGAGACCTGGCTAGATCTCTATAAGGATAGATTCGTCAAGGCTTGGGTCGATCAACACCTTCACTTCAACCAATTCGTCACATCACGATGCGAGGGTATTCATCAACTGATCAAGTCATATCTCAAGACTTCCCAGCTTAACCTCTTTGAGGCGTGGAGACATATTAAGCTAGTTGTGATGAACCAGTTGGCCGAGCTTGATAGCAACCGGGCAAAACAGCAGGCTAGCTTTCCTTTGAAGCTATCTGGGTCAATATACGGCAATATCCGTGGTTGGATATCACACGAGGCCCTTCGGCTGGTTGAGTCTCAACGATCCCGGTTATTACATGAGCTTCCCTCCTGCACAGGCACTTTTAACAGAACTCTTGGGCTGCCATGTGCTCATACGATTCAGCTCTTAATACGAGATAATCAGCCGTTACAGATGTATCATTTCCACTCGCATTGGCGAATTCAACGTAACGGCAACCCTCAACTTCTCATTGAGCCTGCTGTGCAGTCCAGTCGCCTTCAGGCCACATCGGTATTACCTGTAACAAGCACACAACGAGAGCCTTGTGCATTTGAGGCAGTTGAGAATACAATACGACCTCGGGCACCACCAACATGCTCAAAGTGTCATCAGTCAGGTCATAAAATGAAGTCAAAAGCATGCCCCTTACGCTGGGAACATATCTCACAGACTCCAACTCAGGCCTCAATAACTATAGCTCCCACTCAGACTTCTACAACAGTTCATACTGTAACACATACAGTATCAAGATCAACAACACGCTCATTATCCCCAGCTAGCCCTGCGGGAGTCTCGGCAGTACATACAACAACAGAGACAACAATGGAGACAACAACTCAGATAACAACCGTTACTACGACTTCTCCCGTGGCCGGGCTATCAACAGTTGTTACACAAAGTGAGGCTAATATATTAAGTTATGAGGATCCTCGTGCTATCTATCAACGCTATAAAGCAGATCGAGAGGCGTGGTATGCTACACTGCCTCGGGGAGCAGTAAAGACTAACCAACAGTACCGTAAGGCTATGAAGCTGCCCCAGCGTTATAGTAAGGCTGAATATGACTGGTGCGTTAATTGGAAGCAAATGGGTCATCACTGTAGGATAGGAAGAAGTACTCGAGATTGGACTAAAGAGGAAATGATGAGCTATCTTGATTTCGATAGGGCTGAGAATGAACTGGTTGAGAAGAACGTTGAAAGGGAGATACAGGCACAGCCTTTCTCAAATCATCGTGGAATAGGGCATGTTTGGAGGGCTGCTGAGAAAGATGCTGAAGATCAGCAGCAGGTATACCAACATCAGAACCGCCGTATCTAAATTGGGTTGCAATCGGTCATATGTTATCTGCTACACAAGAGGAAGCATGAGTTATGTTTATCTATCTTCAACGCTTCAAATAGCTGGAAATACAGTAAATTGGATGTGAATAGCCTCACAATAACATATCACTTACACATATCACGCTTACATAAGGATATCTAGAGGCACAGCTAGCTGTGCCCATAAGATCACGTGGTCGAAGTCTATTGGCACAGCTAGCTGTGCCTCTAGCGCTCGCCAATTTCGCGTCGCGAATGACTAATCCTTTATGGCCAATAGCATTTCTGTAATTAGTGTGTAGATAGATACCGATTTCTCTAGCTCAGCACGTCCTGTGCTCCATTAGGAGACTTTTGGGGCCGACGGCCCCCCGGACGAAAAATAAACATAACATAATATAACATAATTGCCATTGAGCCCCTGACAAGGGCAGAGACGGTAGACGGTTCGAAACACAATCAGCGTGCACAGATAAAAAGGATGTAGTTTCATGAAAGTAATGACGGCAGGGGCTTGGTGCACGGACGAAAAGTGTGTAGTCTATTAACTTACAGGCAGTCCTTGGTACAGTAGGCAGACGACGCAAACAATAATTGTCAGGGCATAAACTGCCCTGCTGTTAAGGTCCAGTCGCACAAACCTCGTGACGATATGGGACAGTTTATCAACGCTAGCCAAATTGGGGAATCGTCACGCTCACTAAGAACTGTACTAATCCATAAGAGGAAATTGTCACGGTCGAACGGTGACGGTATTGTTTCTTGAGCTTAACAAGTAGCTACAACAGAAATACAGATCTAATCATTAAAAGAAATATATCTTCATACTTTCCAATGGCTAAGTTTCCGGAAACAGTTATATATGGTAAGAAATTTTGGTTGTGGTCTTGAAAACCTAAGTGCCGATTCCCTCCTGGATTTGGACTGGCGACCAGGCTATCGACGCAAACAATAATTGTCAGGGTATCGCATACCGCTGACGCCACCATTGGCATGCGGCAAATCATTGGAGGCGGTCGTATTGTCGTGAGTTGGTGAGTGAAAAAGAATTTGACAAAACGGGCTGATTTCAGCGAGAACCGTTGATCGTAACGGTGGCCCGAAGGAACAGGGGCAGAGTTCAACGGACCCAAAAGTTGATCATGCACAATTATTCCTTCCTACGTCTTATGACCGAGCCAAGGTTGTCAATATAGGTTTATTAATATTTTGACTGATCGCCAAGCCAGGATACCTGGATTAAAACGAAACCCGACAGTAGTGTTTACGAGTAACGTTACTTACCTTACTCAGGCGTCGGATCGTATTTCCATGGATGCCCTGCTCTGAGCAAGCGAGCCAGGGCCTCAATAAAGTCAATTCAAGTCAAAAAGACGATAGGCTCCATTCTTCGTTTTGAGAGTTGTTCAACCATCTAATGTTCGATGTATTCCGTCGTTTGAATCCATTTCGATACAGATGATGGCATCAGGGCCAACGGGTAGGTGCAGAATCAAGGGCTTGCTGGGGCCTCATGGTCAATGAATGGGATAAATGGGCTGCTACATGAGTCCGAGACTCAGCACTAGGGAACATGTCCCAGAAATTAGAGGCAATTAGACAGGGATATAACTAGCCAGATGGAACGTCAGTCTCCTCGACAGATATTCCCCCGCACTGGATTGTTGCGGCAGCCAATGTACAACAGCCACTCAGCAAGGCTGGCTCAGCTGATGTAAACGATGTGTGGCTCTCGAAGTTTACACCGGCACTCGTCAAAGTGCTAAAATCCCGGCCATGTTCTCGGGCGCCGGTCATTCAGAGCCCTATACTTTGCTTACCGATCCCACAGACGCCATCTAACCGATCCAGTCAATCAACGTTCCAGAGAAACCCGGCTCAAATCCTTCTTCGGCCTGACAGGTCTCCCAGATCGCGAGATATGATGGAGCGCCCGATCCTCAACCGCATCTATCTGCTCTTGATCGTTGCTCAACCTCTCGCCAGCATCTACTCTCTCAACGTCGACTTCGACATCATGTGTGACGACAATTCCGCTTGGTCCGGAGTGCCGTTGAGGGAAGATATTTTCTGTGCTACTATGGGCGCTCCAGGGACCGGTGGCGGTAACGTTACAGCCCGTGCTTATTTGAATAGAGTTGTTCGTTTCTACATGCGATTGTTTCGCCTTGCTCCAACTTATCAAGTGTAGCGATACCACGCGAGGGGGTCGTCCTACGTTGGAAGTTGGTCTCGAGTCCTTGCTTGATGAAAGGCCGAGAGCTTTGCTGACGGCAGGGAAGCACTGGAGGAATGGTCTGAGAGACGGAATCGACGCGCAGACGACAAGGACGGACACTTCGACTTGAGACCAGATCATTGGGACCACGAGGTCCTCTGTCTAATGTAAGAGCGTGACGCTGAATGAGTATTAGAAGACACGTACTAGTTACATCTGTCCTAAGCTGACTGATGAAGCTCACTCGAATGATCGCAATAATACAGACACTGTACGCATAAGTTGGCGAGCCATGGAAGCGATGTGTGTGGGTGATTTACTTACAACAAACCGAGTGAAAGCATCAAGATCGCACCGAGCCTCTTCGCCTTCGACAGTTGGAGCTTCCAGACGGCAGGGATGGGCTGGATGAAGAGGCAGACATCCGTAACGAATTTTATAGCAAACTTGGAATGGTCACTATAAGCACATCTGTTTGTAGTCTTGCAGCTGTAGTGCTCACCGAAATGTAGTAAAAGAGTTTCAAGTTGAGGCATGTGCCTTCCTTTTGAGGATTCCACGCCTTGTCCACGGGCTTGCAGTGGAAGATAACGACCATGGTCGCTTCGAAGCCCTCAGCCGCCAACACAGTAAGAAGCAGTTGGTTCATGCGTCGGGAGACGTGACCGCGAAGCAATCGAAGATAGAGGACCGCGAAGGACATCTTCACCGTAACAAAGCCCCACACGTACGCCAGCTGCGTGACGAATTGGAGCTGCAAGGCTGGGGTCAGTTCGACGCTCGAGCAAGGCTACAATATTGCTTGCCTTTAGGAACCGGCGGAGATCGTCGCCAGAGACATCGTCTACTGGGGTCCCGAAGCCAAAGTTGGTCACTGCGGAGATCAGTCCTACCTTTCCCAGAAAGGCGTGCCCACACCATTGAACTAACTGGCTAATACACAGCTGCAAAGCAAAACGGTCAGGGACTGGTATCGTCAGTGATGTCGGCTCCCCGGACTGGATAGAGCAAAACACACGTAGCTGAGGAAAACCAGGGCTGTTCTCAATGTAAGCATCGAAGATTTACGACAGGCTCCAAGGTAGCATACCATCGTCCCAATCCACGCTCCGCAACAGGACGCTGCGAACGAAGAACCGGACAGAGACGAAGAGCGTGATCAAAGCAATCAGCGAAGCGGTCACCGCGACCAACTTCGCGACCGCTGGGTTCGACATGTCCATCAGTACAATTGCTCACGGTGGCTGGTCACGACATTGATGTTCAAATGTATAGAATGGACATGGATGAAACTGAGCATTCCAGAGGGAAAGAAGGGCCCTTGTGGAGAAGTTCGGACTGGGAAGGATCGTGCGGAGGGCCAGCCATTCAAGTACCCTCTACTGCGAGGAGCAGTTTTGGGGCAGATAGGAGCATCTTATTGCCAGTTGAGATAATCGGGGGTTGACCTCTCTCTATTGCCGCACCAAATGGAGGGGCGTGCCTGCCCTGGGTGTATTCCATCGAGCCGCAACCTGACTCAGTGGGCAGCCAGCACCGAGCGCAGGCTGGCAGGCAACGACACTGCAAAAGGGCTGCCTACCTCAGAAGAAATATGGTTGAACCTACTGACCGTGACTTGCTGAGCGGGAAATAGGACTCCAGAGGTTGCCAAACGCGATGGCGGGACCGCGCTGCAATCGAATCGAAACGGAAGAACCTTCAAATTGGGGGTGCGACTGAGTCCTGGTATGACAAAATGCGGAAGAAAATCACGCCGTTATCAGAAAGGTGGACGAAACCGTTGGCCCTTGAGAGGCTCGAGGTCTGATTCGGCTCGATCACAGCATGTCTGACAACCGACGTGTCAATAGGACGACCAGGTTGGCAGGGAAAGGTCCTAAGGTAGGTGAGGTCGTCGTCTCCCTCAGTCGGGCGCGATTGGTGGGTGAGACCTGAGACAGAGAGGCCGTGTTGTCTTGGATGCAGCGACGTGGCCATTGTGGGGAAGATCTGTAGAACGAAGTACATTGGGTTTGGTCAAGCTACGATGGCCTGGAAGAATCTCTGACCTGGCATCCATCTGATTTTTGCCTTTCATGATGAGCCCTTTGGCATCATCCCCTCATCTTGATGCTCTACTCAGCAGCCGCCAGTGACCTCCCAACGCCCGCTGTGACGGCAGTTAGGGTGACCCAAAAAGCGTTCATCGGCTCTGGCCAAGCCACCAGTGCCCCGGTTTCCGCTCACCTTCACACTAAACCTTAATTGACACCATCCTCCGAAGAGCCCTAGCAGGCGACAAAGCATTCGCCCACCTAGTTAGCGAACTAGCTCTCCCCAGATCATCAACTTTTGGAGACGTCTACTGCATGCCCCTGACGTGCTTTAACCCAGTCCTTGGTTCCGCGACGGCGCCGGTTACTTATGCTTCAACGATCAACAGATTCTCAAACGCTTGCCCGGTATGGATTGATACCATTTACCATGCATTACCGACCTACCGTTAAGCAAAAATTCGATGCCATACGGAGTACAAAATGCAATTTTTCGGCCTCTGGGAAACAAATCACCAAAAACAATAAAATTAAAATAAGTTACAGAATTCAGTTTAGAATTGAATAAATTTTAATATTTTCTCGGTCTTTTAACTTCACGGCCTGTGCGGGTGCGTACGACGGGTAAGATGGTCAATAGGCGGACGGGTCCCGTCCCAATTCCCATATCCGGTATAGCTCTCTCCGCTATCGGACTGCCTCCCACTACCTGGAGTGTCGCGTTTGACGGCAGTCACTAGTGATCGTGTCAAGATTACGTGCTTGCGACGATTCTATTCATATGGACGCTGATCAATATCAAAGTTCGGCACCGTTTCCTGGTGACTTTCTCCCTCCCGAGGGCGAGTTCGAGTCACGGGAGGCACTTTTTGAAGCGATCAACGCCTGGACAGCGACCAGAGGCTACGCGTTCATAACTGGGAGGTCGACCAAGGAGAAAACCGGCAGGAGGACAATCACGTATATGTGTGATCGTCGCCGTAACCATCCAATTGTTTCGAGAGAACGGTGTTGGCGAAGGCGGCTAGAGATAAGAGTACCTGGACTCTTACGGCATCGTTCTGACAGCCGATTCTCACTACATAACCATGAACCGAGCCAAGACGCCACCGCCCACCCAGTACTTCGAACACTGACTCAGGAGCACCTGTCTCAACTGACCGGCCTTGCCAACGCTGGGATCGTCCCTAACAAGTCAGATACGACTTGGCCTAGGTATTATTCGCAGACGATTCTGACAGAATCGTCCTAGTCTGTCCTAGTGCTCCATACCAAAATCAATTCTACGTAAAATTCATTTGTTTCACGTCAAGCAACGCGGGGTACACACACGCACACAAGTCTATTACGCCCGGTAGGCCAACGCCCAAAGGGCTCTGAAGCTAAGATTACATCTCTCTAGTTTTTGCCTTGCTCTCGCTAAGCCCATGAAAATCCTGCCTTGTTCTTTCCAGTCTGGCCATCGTTCTTCTCCCTTATCCTCGTAGATATTAGTATATAGCAAGCCGACTTGAAGCCCAATTCCTCCAAGTGTTCAGTTTCCTATCTTCGGCGGCTGAAGCGATGCTTGCTGTTGACTATTTGAGGGCTCCGGGGGCCATCGGTTAGTGTTAATAAAATGTTACTAGGTTAGTGGTGTTCACGTCATCTCTGTTCTCCAAGCGACCTGTAGCGATCGCGAACCTGATCGTGGCCCGCACCGTGTCCATGTCTGGCTTCCATTCCTGACCGTCTGATGCTGCCTTACCTCCCAGATGAAAGGAGAGGTTGACGCATTTCTCATTTATCTCTTTGAGCGGCACAAGGCATCAAAGCGGTCAATACAGGGGTAACAATCCAACCAGAGGAATTAATTCTGCCAATACAGACCAGCTTGTATATAGAAGACTGATAGCCAATAAGGATAGCTTGAGAAAGATAGAAGCCAATAAAAGAGGCTTAAAAAAGAGGCTATACTGTAATAGAGGTAGACCAGTTACAGAGAAATACAGCCCTTTTGGAGACAGCCTCACCTATCTTATGTAGACTCGCTGTACGTGGGGTCAAGTGGGGCGAGTGGCTTCTTTGATGCCTTGTGCCGCTCAAAGAGATACTCTGAAACATCTCTTTGCGTTGTGTCGTCCATTTCACGCATCGAAAGAGGAAATGCTCTACCGTTTCCTTTGCCTGCCCGCACGGACATTTATCCGTCGGTGCTGCCCTGATCTGATATAGGTAACCGTTCAGTCGCGCCGTCCCGGTTCTTAGTTGTGCCAGCACGCTGGCCTCTTTCCATGATGATTGATCGTACAGCAGGCGGGTATGTTTACCAGGCAGAGCCAAGTCGACCCTTCTAGAATGCCTGCCCACTCTATCTGGTAGCTTCCTCTCTATTCGTAGATCTGCCCTCGTTCGATTAAGAATTGTGGTCTTTGCTTTGATCATTCCTCTCCGCGGTGTCATGTACGGCTCCGTTGCATAACGAGCTGACATCTTGGCTATCTTCTGGATTTTAAGTTCGCTGTCGTGTAGTAGCCAGATAAGGTTGACTCTGTTCCCATCTCCTCGAAGCTTCTCTATAGCATCATATATCTCTCGTATATGTCCTTGACCTGACTGCTGGCGGGGGTTACCTATAGCTTGTGCAGCCGATTTGTTACTTGTCACGATCACAATGACTCGATACTTCATCGCCGGCAGGTAGTTGAGACCATGAGCGATCGCTGCTAGTTCGGCTATATACGGGTTGTGTTCTTCTCTTATACCCAGGGTGACCGAAAAGGTTTCGCTGATCTTGCCGGCTCTTGCCACAGATATGGGGATTCTGATAGCTACTCCCATGCCGACTAGATCATTCCGCGCGGAGCTGCTTGTCGCTATCCTGACCGCCCATCCTGCTTTGGCTAGCTCTTTGATCTTGTTTTCTTCTTCCTCTCCTTGACTGTTCAGTATGACTTGTAGGCGTGCCTCCCACGGAGCGAGGGTGAATGGCTGAATGACTTCCATGGTATCGTTCGGTAACTCTCTGCATACATCCGCGATGCGCCTGAGTGGAGATATGAAGCACCTGAAGGCTTTGATTCCTCGTAGGAGGTTCCGGACCGGGTTGGTCCGCGGCAGCGTGTGTATATCTACCCATAACTTGCTTGCTCGTCTCCAGAACCGATCGTGGATGGGCTTCAGCCTCAGCTACTCCTGTCGCCATACTTATGAAGGACCCTATGATTTCTTGCGCTCCTATCCTTTGTACTCGATGGATCGTATACGCCGATGCTGTTTTGCACGCATGCATCCAGACGTTGGAGGCATAGTCTACCACAGGGGCTACCATGGCGGTAAAAATCTGCCTCGTTGTCGAGGGAGCCATTCCTTTGAGTCGTTTCAGTTCCATCGCAGCCTCAAGGCCTTTCGTCGCTGCCCTTCCAATGTGTTGTTTGTAGTGAAGTCGTGAGTCCATGATGACACCCAGGATCTTGACTTGATCCTTCGGAAAGACTTTCTCACCTTTAATAGTAAATGGTTCTGAGTCTACCCTGCCTGTGTATCTGGTGAAATTTATGATCGCCGTTTTTTCCGCCTCAAAAGTCGCACCACTCCGTCTCTCCCAGTCAAGAGCTTTGTCAATCACCGCTTGTATCCCTCTCAGGTTGCTCTGGGCTGTCGGTCCCGATACCCACGCCGTGTAGTCATCGACGAAGGCGATGGCACCACTATTTCTATCGATCTGCGTCTGCGCCAGATCTGAGTTAAAGAATGAAAACAGTATCGGTGACAAGGGCGACCCCTGCGGGAGCCCTGCTTGTGGTAGAGGTCGGCTTTCGGAACTCTGGCCATTGACTACAATGGTTGCAGTCCGCTCTGAACAAAAGGCATCGATCCAGCGCAAGAGACCCTCGGGGATCCCTCTCGCCTTCATCTGCTGCAGCAACCTCTCTTTGCACACACCATTGTATGCGCCTTTCAGGTCGAAACCGACGAGGCTCACGACATGGCGTGAACGCCAAGCCGAGAAGATGTGCTCTTGTAGAAGTACGAGGGCTTGCTCCGCTGACCGCTGCTTGCGCGCACCGAAGTGGTTGGTCGGAAGAAGTCCATAAGTCTCCAACGCGTAGGAGATTCTCTCGGCGACAACCGATTCCAGCACCTTACCTAGCATAGCGAGAAGCAAGATCGGTCTCCAGGCTTTCGCGATCATATAGTCATCTTTACCTGGCTTCTTGAGTGGGATGATTCGAGCGTGTCTCCACTGGTCCGGTATCACGCCTTCGTCCAGTGATGCTTGGAAGATGGCAAGGATGTCGTGTTTCACCGAAGGCCAAACTTGCTTCCAGACGATCGCTGGTAGTCCATCTTCTCCTGGCGCCTTCCATGACTTTGTCGCCCACAGTTGACGTTCCACCTCTAGAGTCAGATTTGGCATCGTTACTGGGGCTCTTTGTTGCCGTGGTCCTTCATCTTCGATGTTTTCTGGCAGTGGCGGAAAGGACTTGGCTAACAGTTCTTCGGCTTGCTCTTTATGGCTAGTTGTTGCTGTTCCAGCCTTAACGAGCTGGGGTACCTTCCCAAAAGCTGCATCGTCCCCAGACTTCATATACTTGGCTGCTTTCCAGATGTTATCGTTATCCGCCAGAAACTCCTTCCAGTGAGTGTTCTTCCGATGCCGTATGGCATCGTGGTATTGCTTCGCCGCAGCCTTTGCCGTATTCTCCAGATCTTTAACATTCTGTCCCACACGCCTTATAGCACGGGCTCGATTCCTCCAGTATATGTATATATGCCGTAGCTGTGTGAGGTCATGAGTCTACCACCGCTTTGCATACGGTGATGCTTTAGCCTTAGGTGTCAGTGCTTAGACTGCTTCCAGCACGGCTAACATCAACCTGTCCGTTTTCTGCTGCACTGTGTTTCCCACTGGCCTAACTCTCAGCGTCTCCACAATCCTACTATTGATCTCCTTCCAGGGTGCATTCTTGAACAGAAGTCTTTCTTCATGTTTCGGTGCCAGGACCGAAATGTCGAACACCGTCTCTATCATGCGGTGATCTGATCCGTGCTCCGTACTATGTATCGCGCATTTGATGTTTATGTCCGCAAGCTCCTCGGATGCCAGCACTAAGTTAATGGTTGTCTCATAGTCTCCACTTTGCCATGTCTTTGTGCCCCGGCGAAGCAGACTTCTGAGCATGAAGTCGTTTATCAAGTCGATGATAGGATCCGCCTTGCCCTGTCTTTCCTCCGAGACATCGTCTCCGCCCTATATCTAGTCGTGGCGGTTAAAGTCGCCAGCGAGTACTATATCTACCGCTCTCCCCGATCTCTGTCTTACTTCTCTAATAGCTTTACGAAGCTTAGTGCATATGTCCTATAGAGCTTGGGCGTCTCCCCCGGGTACGTAGACGGACGCCGTAAAGACCAGACGATCTGGCAGCCGGATGACTGCTGCCGTCACGTCTAGGGACTCTACTGGCACCTGCTCGGCTTCCACATCCTTATTTACCCATAGCATGCTCCGAATCACCCATCTACCTTCCCTCTCTATCGTAGGTACTATCTTGACCCATTTGTGGTGCCCCATCGGTGTTGTCAATAGCCTACCCTGGATCCTTCGTGCTTGGGGTTCTTGGATGGCTAATCACCTTCCTTTGTCATCACACTTTCTTGGCATACAAATGTTAAGAAAGTGGCCCTGTCTACACGTAAATCCTTAACAAGTGCACAACAAACATTCCAACCTGCGCTTTGCGCAGTCGCAAGCCGCGGCGAGGCTTCGTCTTCGACGATCCCGCCCGCTGCCTTGGATCCCTTCGATCTGGGGATCCACACTCCCATCAACCTGAACCGGGGAGCCAGTGCAGCCCTCTTACAGAACAGTCCGGTAGTCGTCAACGGCACTATTGGTGTTTCACCTGCTCCCGGCCGGATGGCTCAGACACCATCCTCACCACTCAACGCCGCAGCCACCACCACCACAGCTACGGAAGGAGCTGAGCGTGCCAGTCCCGTATCCACTTTTGAACAACAACCAATCTCTATCGCTGAATCAGCCAACGATCTCGCGCGAGAACACGCGGAAGAGTATAACACCAAGCTGATGGTGTTCCGGGCCTTCTGTACCAAGTTTGAAGAAGCGGCCCAGCAATTCGTCACCGGACCGCAACGACGCTTCGCTCAGCAATTTGCCAATGATTTCCTCGGTTTTTGGAAACGAGAGCTCTCCTGCTCCGGACCTGTGACCCCCAAGCCTACATACAGCAGCGTGGCCGCTGCCGCGCCTCCCACTGACCATGACCGTCTGACCTACAGACAACAACAACAACATAAAGGCCGACAAACAGATCCACCTCATCGCCAAGGGCAACAGACGACCATCGCCCCACCCCGACAAGACCTCCGCGTCTTTATCCGTCTAGAAGCCGG
>PVQB02000362.1:0-77355 GCA_002980475.2 Fusarium beomiforme | reverse complement strand
CTTGTTACACTCAAAGAGATACTAGATCGGCACGGAATTCAACTCCGGGCGGGGCTGAGCTCAACATGTACTAAACCCAACAAAATCCACGTAATTTGAGCAGATTATGGTTTTAACTTTGCAGTAACAATGTCGAAATTGGAGGAGCAGTTAAAAGCGCGACTGCTAGATCGTGAGAAACGGTCTCAATTGCGACGATTGACAACGTTTCCGGCTGAAAATGTCGACTTTTCTTCGAATGCCTATCTTTCTCTTTCTTTGGTCCCCGAAATTCGAAGCGCCTATCACTCCCTTCTTGAGAATCATGCGGCTCCGCCTCCGTTGTTAGGGTCCGGTGGTTCACGGCTGTTGGACGGCAATTCACCTCTAGCCGAGAATCTGGAGAAAGACATTGCGGCATTTCATAACGCGGATGCTGGGTTATTGTTTAATTCGGGTTTTGATGCTAATGTTGGACTTGTGAGCTGTTTGCCGCAGCCGGGGGATATTGTTGTTTATGATGAACTCATTCATGCAAGTGCTCATGATGGGATGAGATTGAGTCGAGCTGGAAAGAGAATATCGTTCAAGCATAATTGTGTGTTTGGGGAGGGAGGACTTGATGACGTATTGAAGGGACTGGGGGAGGGCAAGTCTGTGTTTATTCTCGTTGAGGGGGTTTACAGCATGGACGGTGATGTCGCTCCTCTCAACGAGATTGTCAAATGCGTCAAAACTCGACTTCCAAACAACGGCTACATCATCGTGGACGAAGCACATTCAACCGGCATCTTTGGCAATCAAGGACGAGGTCTTGTTTGCGAACTAGGCTTGGAGAAGGAAATATTTGCACGGCTGCACACATTTGGCAAGGCAATGAGTTCTTTTGGAGGTAAGTAAACTGCTCTCACTGAAAACAAAGCTGACCAAATAGCTATTGTTTTATGCTCATCCACGACGAGAGAATATCTCATCAATTACGCACGAACCTTGATCTATACAACTGCAATGCCTTTTTCTTGTCTCGCTAGTATTGGAATAACATATCAATATTTGCAAAGCGGCAGGGTTGATGCGAGACTGAAGCATTTGTGGCATCTGGTTAATCATACGCATAAACTACTGGCTAAAGCCGGCTCTTCAAGTCACTCGATCAGCGTTGACGAAGTGCCGAGATCGCCAATTATTCCGGTATTTACATCCCAGCCACGCAGTCTGGCACAATTCTGCCAGGAACGGGGATTTACAGTGCGTCCCATTGTGGCGCCAACGGTACCAAAAGGGAGTGAAAGAGTTCGGATATGCCTACATGCTGGAAACACCATCGCAGAGGTTGAAGGATTAGTCAAGGCAATTGAACTCTGGGCCAAGACTCATGGGGGAAGTTCTGCCAAGTTATAGACAAGCCAGGGACGAATAGTTTGTATAGATAGTATAGAGTACAGAAATGCATATATCCATTTAAGGCCACCAAAATGCTTTCTTCACCCTTACTTGCTACAGCGTCAATTTCTCTCATCACTCTGCTTTTGGCCACTACCGCGGAGCTAAGTTCTTGTGGGCATATATATACCTCCAGCCACAGGTCTCAACTGCAAATAACACATGCTCAGCTTAGGCATAAACTTAGGAAACCTTGGGGTTTCTTAGACAAGACTTATGATAATATTTGCTACTTCAACCTTGTCTCTACGTTCTGAGTTTGTAAGTTTTGACACTGAGCTAGAAGATTTCTTCTTCCTTGCTTAGGTGTCTTTGTCTTGACCTTTGCGTCGAGTTTTAAACAGTTTAGCTAGATGTTCACCTTCATTAACCTACTATCCAAGATACAGCACTCCCGACATTACTCATGAACACTTTAGTCTCTGGGAGAGGAGGGAAAATCCAGAAGCAATGCGGAAGACCTCCATAGTGATCAGTCTTGCAGTTAACACCCAGAGAGGACAGTGTCTTGACCAGGACCTTGCCATCATCTCTAAGGGGATCCTTCTCTGCTGTAACAACGTATGTTCGGGGGAATAACTTCAATGCGGTCTCATCCAGAAGTGGAAATGTGTTCTTGTCGATCGGATCAACCCCGGCATAGTCAAAGAACTGCAGCATTGCCTGCTTGTTAATGACTGGGACGTTCTCCTTGTTCTCCTCGTAAGATGTGTATTCAGCTCGGTAGGCTGCTGGAACGTGATCGGGATGGAGAGTCATGGGGCATAGGGTTATAACACCGTCGATAGCACTCTTGGGCAAGGAAGAAGACCCCAAAACAACCTTGCGAGTGACAGCGAGAGCGAGGGCGCCTCCAGCAGACGTGCCAATTACGACGAACTTGGAAGGCCTAGCCCCATTACCGACAGCATTATCGTAGGCCTTGAGAGAAGAAAGGTTAGAATTGCGAAGAAGTATTATAAGATTCATGGCGAGGCTCACCCATTCTAGCAGAGCTAAGGCGTCCTCCAGTTGTGCAGGTGCTTTGTGCTCAGGAGCCAATCGATAGTCAACGCTCACGACGATCATGTCGTTCTGCAGAGCCACATTACGACAGAAGGCATCTTCAGAGTCAAGACCACCAACGACAAAACCGCCGCTGTGATAGAAGACACCGACTCGTGGGTTCTGCGCCTTGGAGTGACGAGGGATGTATTTTCGATACGCGATTCCGCCAACCTCCCCGTCTTGGACGACAACATGCTCGGATGGAGGAGGGCTGAGTGTCGCGAGGAAGGCTCCAAGCCCGGCGAATTGTTCTCGAAGTTCTTCTGCAGTGCCACTGAGAACAGGGCGAGTACCTCCGAGGCTCTCTTCCACCTTAAGTGTGCTTGTTAGTAATTTATTACAGTTGGCGATTAGAGGCGCAGCATACCTTTAGCCATGATGCTGTGTAGTCGGTCATGATGATACTTGAATCTCTGATCTGCAATTTTCACGTTTTCAAATGTTCCTAGCCCTACGATTCTGTTTCATTGTTGCAATCCGGTGATTTAATAAAGTCTGAGAGCTTCATCCTCCCTTCCGGCCTTCCGGTAGCATAAGACCGTCTCCGAAACGACTGATCCGTCATGGAGATCACCCTCTCGATATTCCCACTGCAGCTCATCACGCACAAGCTGTCCATCCGAAAAATTGGTCAAGATTCACATCTGGATCCGAGCCGAACACAGAATCTGTGCTTGTATCGGCCACTGGTGAGAAAATTGTTCATGGGTCCTTACCCCAGGTCCGGCACATTTGGCACCCCGCACCCCACGATAAACCCTGCATCCGACGCCACATCTTGGATCGTAACCCTTCGCCCGATGGATCACTTACACTAAGGATATTGTTTGTCCGGACATGTGAATGCCGCCGAGGACAGCCCAGCTGGAGAGTCTGGATCAGTGCAGCAGTTTTCCTGGCCTCGTAAAAGGCATCATGAATTTACATCGGGATGAGGCCGGGCAAGCAGAATGATTTCGGAAGTATACCCTTCTGGGTATGTTGCTTGTTGGAAGGGTTGCAAATGGTAAACAATGTGGTGGTATTGAGGCCCGACTTGAGGCTATCGAGATCTCGAGGTATAAATAATATAAGCAATACCATTAGGGCATTTCTGAAAATCCCATCTTTCAAGTGGACATCACCCATACACGCGAAATCCAGCCAAAGTCCCTATCTTAAAGTCCAACAATTATCACAATGGGCTCTATTCCCGTCACTAAGCTTGATGCTCTCATTGTCGGAGCTGGCTTCGGAGGTACATATCAGCTGAAACGCCTCCGCGAGGAGGGATACAAGGTCAGAATCGTCGACTTTGCCTCAGACTATGCAGGAGTATGGTACTGGAACCGCTACCCAGGTGCTCGGGTTGACAGTCCAATCCCTCACTACGAGTTCTCCGACCCAACTCTGTGGAGGGAATGGACATGGACACAGCGGTTTCCAGGCAGCAAAGAGCTACGTGACTACTTTAGCTTTGTGGCCAACAAGTGGGATCTCCGAAAGGATACCGACTTCAACACGAGAGTTGAACAGGCTGATTGGGATGAGAGCAGTAATAATTGGACTGTTAAATGCAGTGGCGGGAAGGTATACCAAGCTCAGTTCCTACTTCTTAATACCGGGTTTGCAGCAAAGCGTTATATCCCTGATTGGAAGGGCATCGACAAATATCGCGGCATTTGGATTCATCCATCTTACTGGCCTAAAGAGGAGCCTGAACTTCGCGGCAAAAAGATCGCAGTTATCGGTACCGGCTCAACAGGCATTCAGCTCGCTCAGGACTTGAGCGGTATAGCTGGGGAATTTACGCTCTTCCAAAGGACCCCAAATATGGCTCTGCCTATGAAGCAAATAAATTACCAGAAAAACGAGAGAGCCCTTTCGGACGAGAGATACAAGACCACCTTTGCCGGGCGCCACTCCAGCTTTGGTGGATTTGACTTTAGCTTCGCGCCACGAAACACCCTTGATGATACACCCGAGCAGCGAAAAGCCTTCTATGAAGAGCTCTGGGCCCAGGGCGACTTCCACTTCTGGCTTGCCACCTACCAGGATACTCTCTTCGACCCGGAAGCAAACAAAGAAGCCTATGAGTTCTGGAAGGCTAAGGTCAGGGCTCGGATTCAGAACGAACGCATAAAAGAGATTCTTGCCCCAGAGAAGCAGCCCTATAGCTTCGGGTGTAAGCGCATCTCCCTGGAAAATGAGTTTTATGAGATCTTCAACAAGCCGAACGCATTCCTCGTTGATGTCAATGCTACCCCGATCACTGAGGTTACAGAACGCGGCATCAGGACGACTGAAAAGGAATGGGAATTCGACTGTATTGCCTGCGCGACAGGCTTTGATGCAATCACTGGTGGCTTGCTTGATATGAACATCACTGGCGCAGCAGGACTCAAGTTGTCCGAGAAGTGGAAGGGCGGTGCTAAGACATACCTTGGTATGAGTGTCTCGGGGTTCCCGAACATGATGTTCACCTATGGACCGCAGGCACCCACAGCGCTCTGCAACGGCCCGACCTGCGCTGAGGCACAGGGTGAGTTCATTATCAAGACGATGAACCTAATGCGAAAGGAGGGCATTCAGAGGTTGGATGCAGAGGAGGCTGCTGAGGCTAAGTGGGGAGACGAGGTTCGAAAGTTGGCTGACATGTCCCTTCTTCCGAGCACCAAATCGGTAAGTCAGATCGATGATCCTGGAGTCACATTCGGCGTGCTGTGCAAAAGCTAACAAGACAACTCTGATAGTGGTACATGGGAGACAACATCCCCGGCAAGCCGCGTGAGTGCCTCATCTACTTGGGCGGAGTACCTCACTACTACAGCACATTACAGAGTTGTATTGATGGGGATCTCACCGGTTTCGTCAAGGCATGATATGGTGGATGGATGAGCGTGTGGTTGAATATTCCCTTGGTAGTAAAGCCCTAACTTGGACTTAGAAAGCACCATATAGTGGCTAGCAGGTAGACTATGAATATGGCCTTGCACTGGTTTACCTATGGTAGTCATTATGTACCGTGGCAAACAAACGGGCCGTTCTTTGTTCCGTTATTGTAACCAGGGTCCAAGCTACTAAATACTTAGTCGGACGCTAAGAAAGTTAATAAAGAGGCCAGCTGGCTACGAACTCCAGCATACTCAGTGCTCATTGGTGATGGCCAGGTGTCAGTCTTGTCGGATAACTGGGATCCAACTGGGGAAATTGCGGGGTAGAGTCGATCTCGCAGAGAGATATTAATAGGGCTAAAACCAAGCTGAACAATTTTGCATTCACTACTCACTCACTTGACTCTACAAACAAATCTCTACTATTTAGCTGCATCTCGTTTCGTGGCCTGTCCTGTCCAGCCGACATCCTCGGACCGCACTATAAACGTTTCTATCCTCTCTGTAACATCTAGACCGCCTGTGCATATGCCTACTCGAAAGGTAAAGGCAAGCGAACGCCGGCGTTGCACGCGGGCCTGCACAAATTGCAAACGCCGCAAGGAGCGCTGCAATGGAGTGCGCCCATGTCGCCGCTGCACGGAGCGAAACGTCACTCAAGATTGCAGATTCCATCAGTCGCCTCAAGTAGCATCCACGCTGCAGACTCCTGAGCCTGAGCTTCCGGATGCTCAAGACACTCGCGGCTTGCCGCAACACCACGAGCACGATGAGTTGCTCTGCTTCCGCCGTGTGTCGCGGGTTGTCAAAGATAGCAGAGGGACCTTGTCCTTCATCGGCGACGCCTCGAACCTCTGCTTTCTGCAGGACATTCGTCGCATTGTAGTCGACAACTTTGGCCGCTGCTCGTTCGTGGATGACCCTCTTCGCCGTTGCATGGTCGAGGAATCCTCTCGCGGTCTGGCCGAGGAGTCTAACAGGTCGCCGCCCTCCAAGCCCACCAAAGAACAGGTGGACTATTTCCTCACGTGGTTCGAACGTACTACTGACTGTATCCTCCCGCTGTATGACCCCGAGGAGCTGCGCAAGGACATCTACAAGTGCCTGCAGAGCCTGGATAAATGCCCAAATACCCAGCTTGCCACCTTTCACCTCGTCATAGCCATTGGCGCCCAGGCTGGGCCTGACGATCACGATGAACTGGCTGAACATCATTTTAATTTCGGACGATATGTCACTTTGACAACTCTGATGGATGAGCCCAGCATTACCACCATCCAGTGCCACACTCTCATTACTGCCTACCTGCTGGCCGGTTCTAGGAGGAATGCCGCTTTCATGTACCTCGGAATCGCTGTCCGCGGTGCCTACGCCTTGGGCATTCACCGCCGTGATGTGTCGCTCTTGTATGACTCTGCGGAATATAACGCCAGGGAACGACTCTGGAGGGCCCTTCGCATTATGGACCTGTTCATGAGCGCATCTCTAGGTCGCCCACCTGCCACAATCGAGACTCGCGATACTACATCCACTGAGGAAGATTACTCTGCTTCAAATGACCTTTGCTGGATCTTCGAGAACATTCTTACTAGCGTCTACTCTAAACGAGTTATCGCAACAGAGTGCCTAGAGAAAGTTAGTCAACTACACCGCGATTGGACCCTGCGATTCGAGCGTGGCCTTCAAACAGATGGGATACGCCCAAGTGGACCGTTCTACCCCGGAGCCGACGAGGTACCGAATATTGGGCTTTTACACCTGAAGGAGGCGTACTACTGGACCATCAACCTGCTTTCGAGGCCCTTTCTTATTCAATACGTGTCTTATATGCTCGCCCAAAGGACTTCTGACTTAGGTCCCAAACCAAACTTACAGGGCCACCTGATTGTTGTTCAAGCCTGCATTGACTCTGCTTTCCGCACCGCCGACCTCCTCTATCCATTAGTATCTACGGCTCTAGTTCCCAAGCGGCTTCCATTTGCCGTGAACTCGGCTTTTGTCGCGGTTCTTGTGCTAAGCACGGCGCTATTCGCTGATCTAGAGGACTCGGGTGTTCTGTCAGGCGGCATCCAGAAATGTCGCAGCGTGCTCCAAAAGTTCAGCAAGTATGACGCGGTAACCCGGCGGTACTTGATGATCACAGATTACCTGAAAGAGGTCTGCGAGGATGCTATCCAGGCGCGCCGACAGGAGAAGATGGATTCTATAAATAGATCTATTCGTCAGGTTTTTGGGAGCATCCATGACCCTGAGTTTGTCAATGGCGGATCTCGTCGCACCTCTGGGGTAGGGCGTGGATCTGGAGTCCAACAGGAAGCAGTCTTTCAAACACAAAGAACTCCAACAATGACCGACGACACTATTGGCGCTGAAGCAGAGACGGGGCACGACTCATCAACGGCAGAGATCAATTTTGACCTCGGAATGCACACTTATAGCATGACAGGACAACTGAACCCTTTTCCTGATACACCTATGCCAGGTACTCAGGAACAAGGTTCGGAGTTTTCATTCCTAACTACACTCAACCTAGATCCGTTTAACGAAGGGATGCTGTTTCCAATAGTCGGCACGTCCCTTTTGGATTGTGGAATTTCTGGGGACTGGGAGAACGACTTTGCGCCGTGAGAAGGATCGCTTTGTTTGGTATGACCATATAATAAGCGTGGCGGCTTAATGAGACTCATACATGGACACTGCGAGCTGACAGAAGCGTTGCCTTAACTTGCCGTCAGTGAATCGGTCTGGGGGATGCCAGGTGTCCGAATCACTGCTGATAGCCAGATTCCTATCAGCTACTGCATCGACTGCTATATAGAACTTGGCCATGGGTAAGTTGATAAGCGCCATTCAAGCTTTCGTCTGTTAGGTCTTTGGGCCTTCAATGTCACTCCTTGTGCAGGACGGGTTATCGGAATGCTTTCTTGGTCGCGGCCTTTGTCAATGTTACAGGTCTCTCTTACATTTGTTTTTATACAGGGTAAGCAGCTTCGATGAGACAGTACTGCGAGCTATTTCGAGTACCTTGAACAGTTTAAGGATCACTGGCTCATCCATTCGGTAGCATGACGACACTGCCATGAGCAATTACTCTCAAGAACTTACTATCTCAGCCTTTATTCCTCGAATGGACGTTGAATAAGAGATCGAGTTGGTCTTGATTATGAAGGCGATTTTTTATGTCTGAGTCTTTTCCTCTGTGAAAGGCATCCCTGTTACTATGTTGCTACAGAGATAGAATATGTTTAGCCTTGAACTTCCTCGAGGTCACAAACTATGTCAAGAAATTGCTTTGCCCATTGACTATAAATTGATCCCATACTCCATTATCGGATTTACTTCTCTATATTTACTTTTCTATTTGATTGAATCATCTATAACTCCATCTCTATCACAAACATCCACGATCTATCTTGTGACTGTATATAGACTAAACAACCACATTATATGTGTACAAATAACCTACCAAGCTGTGTGCCGCGTCTGTGGGCTCCTTCTTACCCAGAAGATGACACATTAAAAGTGGTGTCCCCGCTCTCGAGGCTTTTGGGGGAAATGTGAGAGTAGCAAGAATGAGGTTAAGCAGACAAAGGTTGTGTATTCTAATTGTAGGGACAAGAGCAATAAATAGAGTGGCATATTATCAGATGAACAATGGATTTGATCTTTAAATACCTATATTTCAATCGTTGATAAAAGCGCATTTGGACCTCTTTATTTAAACCTATTATGCCAATGACTCATTGCCTATGACTGTTCTCTTGTTTAAGTGCCAGAATACTGGCCTGTGAACAATGACAATAATGATGCAGCGTGAATTTTACGATGGCTGTGAACATTAGAACAATGCACTCAAACAAAGCACCACATCTTAAAAATCTAACTGTGAATAATTCATCAGAAAGCACGGGACGAGCCACGTGCTTTGAGGTATAAATACTTTTCCACTAGAGCTTCATATTGGTAAACCATTTTCCTCCATACCATTAACATCATACCATCTTAAGATCCATTCCCTATCTACAAACTTACCAATCGATCGAAAACCGTCACAATGTGTATGAAACATATTACAAAGACCGTATGCACCGACTGTGGCGACGTGATCGGAAGGGACACCCAGACAACAGTATGCGTTAAAGCCAAGGGTGTCATTGAGGCATGCGGGAAACCGGCAGACGAAATCGTGACTGAGGTTGACGATCTATGCCAGAAGTGCATAGATAAGAAGAAGAAGAAGAAGGATAAAAAGTGATTGGCAGGTTTCTAGAAGTGGTTGGTTCTTGATTCATTTATAAGAAGAAGTCACAAGGCTTCAAGCCACTATGCAATATAGTTTAGTTGCAACACATCGTCATTTTCTCCGAGCAATAGTTACCAATGAAATTCTATTATAATTACAACAGAATCTAGTCTATAAAGAAAGAAATAAACTTACAGTACTATCTCCTTCGAACTTCCAGCTGTGTGTAAGGATCGATGACACTCAAAAACCCAACTTCCGTAGGCTTGCCTGAACACCCTTCGTTAAGTCTAATATCATACTTGAGTAGAATCTGAGCCAAGCATAGCTTGAGCTCACTGCCTGCAAAGAATCGTCCAGGGCATGCATGCTTACCCATGCCAAATTGAGCATGTTCTGGGCTTGATTGAACAAAAAGGCTTGTGTTATCGCCATCCTGTCGACGCTTGTAATATCTCCATGCGTCAAACTCCTCGGGATTCTCAAATATCTCAGGGTCGTACATGTCTCTGGAGTCAATGGCGATATGAGTTCCCTTGGCGAGAACAGTGCCATCAGGAAGTCGGGTGTCGCGGGTGACCAATCGCTCCAGAATGACTGTAGAATGGTCAGTAGCTGCAATTACAACCAAGAAGTAAACTTACCTAACGACGGGATATGCCTTTGAGTCTCTTTCATAAGACTATCGAGTAACTGCATCTTGACCAACGACAGGGCAGTAAAATCATGATCGGGTGCAGCATCTTCAATCTCCTGTCTCAATGGCTCAATGACTTCGGGGTGACGAGCAATCTCAATGAGAATCTGTCGGAAAAGCTCAGAAGTCGTAAACAAAGCAGCCATGGCCAGAGCTAGCTGAACATCTGCAGGTTCAAACTCTTTACCTAGGGGAGATTCAAGAGTCCAGGCGAGGGCATCGTAGTAAACAGGCGGTTCTTTTCCTTGACTCTTGGCTTCTTCCTCCTCTAGACGTCTCTTGGCAACGACGTTGTTCACCATCTCGCGTGCTCGCTTCAGACCAACTCGACAAGCTGAGGCACTAGGAATGTACCAGACAGCGAGAGATCTCAACCACGAGGGCCATAAATGCATCTCACCCACTGCGCCGAAGTAGTCCAGAACATAAGCCCTTGAGATCTTTTGCCATTCGGGGTCAGCAGCCAGTTCTGGTCCAACAAAGATGGATGCTGCTGCACGAGAAATAACTCCTGTGGTTCCATCTTCCCAGTTGATAGTCTTCCAATACTTTTCCTCTCCCCAAATGTCAGATAGACCGGCTTGAAGGTATTCGTTCAAGATAGGAAGAGTCTTGTCAGTCTTGGATAGTTTGCCTTGGACCATATTAATCACCATCCGGTTCGGGTGATGCAAAACATGTTGGACTTCGAAACCAGGGTAACTAGCAAAGTATTCATCTCTGATAAGCTGCTGATGATCCAAATCTTTGTTGTTCTTGGCCCAGCCGACACAAGAAGGAGGAAGAATTATCTTGACGCCATTTGGCACCAGGATGGCAAAAGGGTTTTGGCCATGTTTCGCAGCACCGTCTTTGAGTAGCTTTCTTGCATTGGTCTTGTATTCGTGGTTCGCACGACGATGGAAAAGTCTTTTGGATATTTGTTGATAATTGGGAATTTAGGTCTCTTATTGGAAAGAATGAAAGCCCCAATAAGGATGGCTAGAAGTGAAACACCCAGGCTGATTGGAGATAGAAGGACAGCCATGGTGATTGTGAGTCGGCGGTTAGTGAATGATCAGTGAGGAACAAAGCGTCATTATTTGACTGGCAATTCAGTATTTGAAGCATTGAGATCCTCTAAAAAGCGCTGATAATTTTGTAAAAGTAGTGTCAAGTGGAAATGGCTGGACAGGATTTTCGATGAGTCTTCACCGGAATCTGGTTTTCGGGCCCGGGTATAGCCATGACGCTATTTCTCGTTTATAGTGGAATTCTCATTGGTTCAGCATCGTTAGTCACCCCGAATATAGTGGCGGATGCTTAGCTTAAGGAAGATTTAGTGGATCTGGAAGTTGTTGGAGTATCTTAGTGTAGAGATGAGGCCCAGTTCTTTGATGGAAGAGGAAATTTGTGGGAATGAGTCATCTTGAATCATTGCAGATCTGGCAAGCTCGGGTTCCTGTTTATGCGGGTGACATAACACTCGTAATGGAAACCTTGAATGAGAACCGCATGAGCGCTTGGGTATACTAATTGAAATATAGCATATACATCTCTTTATCGACCGGTGCAAAAGGAATACTAGCCAGACTTGGCTTGAGTAACTCAGTCCTATTAATATTGGCCGCTTAATATTGCCGTATCTACCGCATCATACATAGATTAACTTGACTTGTCTAGTGAAGCTTGAAGTGAACAATGCATTAACGGGAACTGAGTTTAAAACCTAAATTCAGAATGCAAAGTGGAAATAGATTGGCTATGGCATTTCTAAGTATGCAATTTGTTTGAAAAGCTCATCGTCAAGTCATTTCCAAGTTGTCAATATTGGCAGTTAGTACGGGATTCTTCTTCCTGATCCATTACAGCATCTCCTTCTCTGGCACCTCAGCGTGATGAGAAGATTGATCACGGTAGATGATGTTCTCAAGGCCAATTTCGCGGTTAATCTCGGCCATACGCTCGTTGTCTGCAAGAGCAGTTCCTTCAGATCCAAAGATGATGTCCTGAGAACAGTCAGCACCTGTGACGACAGATTTTGAGGGATACGTACCATTTCCTCGAGGGACAGACGCTTAGTCTCTGGAACCACGAACCAGATGAAAGCAGCGCCGATCCAAGTCAACAGTCCGAATAAGATATATGTTCCATATGTAATGCCTGTCAACATATCGGGAGTAACTTGACCAACGCTGTCCAAGGTTAGCTAGAGCCACAAATTGTATTGAGTCACATACATGAAGTTGTTCATCCAGTTACTGGAGGCACCGAGGGAAGTACCGTAAGGACGTGTGCTCAGAGGCCAAATCTCAGCAATGATAATCCAGGCACAGGGACCCCAAGAGTCTAGAATAATTAGCATGGCCAGGAGAAAGAGATAGATGCAGACTTACATCCAAAATGGACAACAAACAGCCAAACCATACAGATAGCGGCCCAGCCAGCAGCCTTGTGAGTCTCAAATTGGTCAATGTTCTTGGCGAGAATAACTGCGATGATAAGATGGCAAGCTCCCATGCCAAGAGCACCAACAGCCAAGACTGGCTTACGGCCGAGTCGATCGATCCACAAGACAGCGGGAACGGTAGCAATAAACATGACAATGCCGACGACACCAGTGGCCAAGAGACTGGTTGTGTTGCTGCTGAGACCAAGTTGGCCAAAGATTTGAGGGGCGTAGTATAGAACCTGGACCTTGTTAGCAACTTCAGTTACTAGTCTTTCGGGATTACTTACAGCGTTGATACCAGTCCATTGCTGGAAGAACATGGTAACAGTAGCGACAATTACACGCTTAAACATGGCCATGGACTTGAAAAGAGCACCAATAGCAACGAATTGAAGCTTGAAAGTGTTCATAGCTGTGTCCTCCTGAAGATGAGGGAATCTTTCAGCCAAACTTCGCTTCTCGAATAGGGACTGGGCCTTGATCTCGAGGAATTCCAACTCGATAAGTTCGTGGTCGCTGGGAAGGTCTCGAAGGTTGGCTAGAACCTCCCTCGCCTCTTCCTCTCGTCCGTGATGAATCAGCCATCGAGGGGAGAAAGGCATCCATGCCATGCCGATAAGCAGGATAAGAGCCGGGGCGAGTTGAAGGCAAATGGGGATTTGCCAGGCAGCATCCTTTTGGGACTCGCCAGTTCCACCGATGAAATGGCAGCCACTGCCAATTGTTAGTACAAGATAGTCTGAATGAGATGTCAACATACTAGTCGATCCAGAAACTAATCATGATACCGAAAGTAATGGCGAGTTGTTGGAGAGCAACCAGGGCACCACGAACTTCGCTACAATGTTGTAAGCTTCCATATATAGAACGAGGTGATCGAGACGTACGGAGGAGCGCATTCGGAATTGTAAAGAGGAACGATGGTCGACAGACTACCGACTCCCATACCCCTGCAGATGTTAGCAAAGGACTAGACTCCATGCGATAGTCACATACGTGATGAATCGTCCAGCAAGAATGACTTGATATCCGGCTTGAATGGCGGTAGCCTGGATAACAACACCGATGATAAAAACACAAGTCGCAATCAAGATACCATATTTTCGGGAGCACAATTCAGCAATGGCACCAGACATGACAGTTCCGAACCATGCACCAAGTTCGAGAATAGACGTGAGCCAACCCTTCTTCGTCTGGTTCTTGATGTAATCTCCCATATCTGTAGACGTCAGCACATCTTCGCCGCACGATAAAAGGAACCATACGTCTCTCGAATGAAGGCATGGTAAGAATGCCTGAAAACATTCCCTGGTTGTAACCGTATAGAATACCTCCGATACAGGCGAACGCAGCAATTCGGGCGACTTTCCAGTTCTTGACAAGGGCTCTTGCGCCACTGGCACCCATAAGCGCCTGGCGCCGCTGCAGGGCAGCATCATAAGTGCCGACGGTAGTTGGTGCAACACCCATGTTGTCGGATTTTGCTGGACGATAAAGATATGGAGTCGCAGCACTCAATGCAACAGATAAGAATACCAAGGGAGAAGCGCTGCAACGGTGAGATGTTGCATCTCGTTCAATATATATGAATTCATGACCGGCAGTTCGAGGTTGCAGGATAAATCCTTGTATCATCAATCACCCCGGGATTACTGCTCCTGGGCGAGCAGCGAATCAATTTCGGCTAATAGAATAAGCAGCCAGGAGGAAAAGGGCCGATTAGAGGCGACAGAAATACTCTGTGCTTCAATGCTACGTCAATGTGACATGGTTCTTTGTGCATTATTGTCAGCCTCAGTGAAACATGGCCAACCTCGCTTTTCCCCATGGGGCCAACAGGTATTTAGCCTGAAGGCGCTTGGCAACCATGTCACACTCAGGCTAAAGCGGGAAATGGGTTGATGGAACGTAAGACTGCAAAATATGCGCGCCTGTAGCAATGCAGGGACGTAAGGCAGCAGCACCAAAGGAGAAATATTACGGGGCGATCTGCGGGGAAAGCTGGGGAAAACGGATTCAGAATTCACAAAATAGCCGATCCTGGGCTTTCCGTTGCTGTCGGACGAATAAAGTTGGGGTAATATGATTGAGGACAGTAAGATGATGGTATATTGAATGAGATTTAAACTACTGTCGCGCGGAGCAAACTATTTAAAGCCAAATACTGCCAAGCCAGCGTCTAGATAACGGCTGAGAGAATACGTCTTGGCGCATTCTTCCAGGTCCAGGGATCAAGAGGCTCGGGCTCATCGAGGAGGACAATGCCGGTCTGGAGATCCATATCAATGGCCTTGACATACATCTTCCAGTCACGAGAGTAGACCTTGTAGCCAAGGTAGAGAGCGAGAATGATGGGACCAGCGAGGAAAGACATGAAGAAGGCCTCAGCATTGGGAGGAGAGCCATCAGCAGCCTATTTCACGTTAGTAAATTATTCTGAGTGTCATGTTGGTAGATAACTTACGTAGAGAGAAGAGTAGAAGGTAGCGACAAGGGCAACGACGTTAAGGAAGACACCGAGCCAGCTGCCCCAGACACCAAAGGGGGTCTTGTAAGGGACAAGGTCAAGGTTAATGCCCTGGGCCTTGAAACCAGCTCGCATACGAGCATGAGCGAGACAAATGGTACCCCAAACAAAGAGGAATGCAAGACCAGAGAGAGCCAGAAGCCAGTCAAAGACAGTGCCGCCGTTCTTGGCCTCTCCGACATAGGCCAGCAGACCAAAAGCAAGCTGAATGACGACACACCAGAGGGGACGTCCCTTGCTGTCAATATAGTTCAGGAACTTGGGAGCATGACCGCGAGTGGCCATGGCCTGCATGGTACGGGTTGAACCAAAGGTGCACGAGTTGGCGACGGACAAGACGGAGATGGTGATGACAGCGTTGAAGATGGAGGGCAGAACCTTGATGCCTGCATCTTGAATGGCGAGGACGAAAGGCGAGGCCTTGGTGTTGGCGCCAGAGGCACCGAGAAGACGGGGGTCATCAGATCGAAGAATGATGCCGACAATGAAGAGGTTGATGACGTAGAAGAGAGCAATACGCCAGAAGACCTGCTTGGAAGCAGTGGGGACAGACTTTCGGGGGTTGGCAGTCTCAGCGGCGGCGAGACCAACCATTTCAGTACCACCAAAGGCAAAGGCTACAGACGTCAGTTGAGGTCGTGGTGACATGGACGAGATACTAACCAGCAATACTGAAGACGGCACAGAAACCCTTGAAGTTGGTGAAGGCACCAGGGTTGTCCCAGTACTTGGTACCGAGGTAGCCCTGGTCACCGACACCACCACAGTTGATGATGATGCCTAGGATGATGAAGCCCAAGCAAGCGCAGATCTTGATGGCAGACAGGACGAATTCGACTGTGATGGGTTAGCAGTGATGGTGGAGATGGCGACAGAATGCTTACCCTCTCCGTAACCACGGACACCAAAGATCTGAACAATAGTGAGAGCGACAAGGAAGACGGTAACCCAAACAGCCTGTGGCGATGTTAGCGACAGCTCATAAACGTCAAGGTGCATATGCCAAGACGGCCGGGCATCGCCAAGCCGCCAAGTAGATGCCAAGGCAGATCATGAATCTATAAAATAAAAATCTACGAACCATGTGGATGTCAGTGCGCCAGAACTCAATGGTCTTGGACGCAGCGATCAACTCGAAAGGAAGAACTGTAAGCCACGAGATGGCGTATTCCCAACCGCAAGCAAAGCCCCAAGAGGGATCAACAAAGCGGACAATGTAGGTGTAGAAAGCACCGTTGACAGGGTACAGAACAGCCATTTCAGCGAGAGCCAGGTTGGTGCAGAGCAACATAATTCCGATGATCATATCTGTATGTGTTGGTTATTTGCGACATCGAGGGGACGAGAGGGAAGCTTACAGCCTAGAATCAATTAGCGTTCGTTCCATGCGGTCATTCAATTGCGAGTGCTCACCAATTACCAGCGACGCAGGACCTCCCTTGTGCAGGGCACTACCAGAACCGACGAACAGACCAGCACCGATAGCACCTCCGATAGCAATCATCTGCATGTGTCGGCTGCGAAGATCACGCTTGAGGTGACCCTCGCCCTGCGTGGTTGAGCCCGCCTCCTCATCGTGAGGGACCGTGACCATAGTCTCGTCCTTCATCTCCTCCTTGTGCGGTGGTGAAGACATGGTGGGTGGCTTTACTTCCAAGTCGGACAGTAAACAAAAGTGAGTGAAGAGAGAGGAATTGAAGTGTCTGTCTCAAAACAAACCCAAACGCCCTCTCGAACTGGGCTTCAGAGTGTCTTTATGTGCCAAGCATGCCAAATGCGCTAGGCAGCTTTGAACAAGCTTAAGATAAGCTTTCCTGCGCGCTAATGCTGATGGCTCGGCGGGGTTCTTTCTCAATATCATCTCCTCCGCCGAAGGGGGGGTGGTCTGGAACCCTGTCTCTGCAATTAAACCGAGACATTCCAATGCGACGACGTGACATCCTAGGACGCCACCACCCAAACTCAATTGTCGAGGGTGTTTACTCTGGCAGCTTGGCTTGCCTTGGTTGCCGACTTGGCATAGATTTAATTCTTGGCGAGTGTGCGTATTGGTGTTACAATATTGAGATCACTTTGCACTGTTTGAGATGTTTGAGGCGTCATGCGTGGACCAATCTGCTGGTAAAGCTGTCCTGTCTGGGAGATCGACAGCACTCTAAACTTTACAATCTGACCACCATACCAGTAAACGGGGCAAAATAGGACTAACCGACCTTCTTATCAAGGATAAGGCCCCAAAGCTCGCCACGGCCTTTTGTTGGATCCAACGCCACCCCGTTCCAGATAGCGCTGGAGCTCTACAGATAGCAGCAGCCTGCTGGGCCATTTCTATTGGATTGGCGACCCCGAAGAAGTGTCTCGGACAGGGGGGGTACGGCCTTTCTCCAACAAGCAAAGCCTCAGCTCCTCTTTACCCCAGAATCGCCCAGAGTCTCCAAACTCGCGAACCTGGTCACAAAATGGACCTCGTAAAGGAACATTAGCCTCATTGGGTCTAGATCAAAGTTCTGACTGCGATTCGTATCTGTGCCAAAGCCCTCTTACGTCGCAAAAACGGTCATACTAATAAAGGATGGTGCCATTGTGCCCTTCGTGCGGGCGGTGTTCTAGAACAGTTCCTTCGGATTACTACGCAGACCACGATAACGAATCAGCTCCTATCTACGTATCACTGATAGCTCCAAGTCACAAGCCCCGCACAACCACCACGGAATCCCGACTTACCTCTTTAGGCAGGTATCTGCATACCCGCAGATAAGCTGGTGCCGGGTTTCCGTTCACCAACGAATCCGCTGACTGATCCAGCAACAAACGACGGGGTTTCTTCAACTGGACAGCAAACGCCTGGGGGCTCACCAGGGGATGAATAGAGTATTGAAGCCTGTTGAAGGCCGCGAGTTGTTCTCCAATAGGTTGTCAGTGTCTGGAGTGATCGCGGGGCCAAATCCACCCCATGTGACCATTTCCAGCTTTGGTGTTAGCCCCAAGTTGCTTAGCTTGGCAGCCTTGGCCACCCAATTTATGGTTCACGACCATATCGAGAACGTTGAGAGGTGCGGCCTTCCCGTGATGAATCCACCCAGATTGCCGGTTGACATCCGCTGGAGATACGCATCGTCTGATGATAGTGATTTATATCTTTTTCGCCCCAGTTTGATGCTATCAGAAGATTACAGTCATAAAATCCACTTCCCCGGATAAGCTTTGTGGGTACAGCTTTGGAGCTGCACGTGGGCACGTCTTTCATCATCAAATGTTGAAATAGAGTATGTAATATCTTCAATTAGACTAGACGGCGGCACATGCAGGTCAGTGGCGCCAGAATGTCATGGATCTCACCTGCAACGTCAACGAACTGCTGTTTGTGGCAAGCTCAGTTCAGTTCAGTAATCCCTTGACTTTAGAACTTGGAGTAACCCTTGTAGCGTTTCCCCCAATCGAGGGTGGCGTATTGGGGGATTGCGAGCTTTCTAACTCTTCTCGGAACCTCCAAATGATTGGTGCCACCAGCATCTGCCTGCACCATGTTCGGGATGGTCTAACCAACTAAAGTCTAGCAGGCGTATAGTCTCGAGCAACAGTAGATAGTACAAATGATAATTGACGGGTTCCTCGGGCTAGTTCCTAGTAAGTCTTACCTCGGATCTGACCTTCCCTTATGTGAATCGACATGGGTGACAAAAGTCCCTCATACTCCCCGATGGCAGCTTATTGATAGCTGATGATCATACCCTAGAGTTGTATTGCAGACACAGAATTCTTCTAGAACTCAACTTTGTTTGAAACAGAAAAGGTTTCCTTGTCGGGGTGTTAACCCACTGTTAAGGCACGCACTTCTTAAGCAGCCATTGTAGTTAACGTCCCTAACAGGGCCTTAACAGCTGCATAAGAGAGGGATGTTTAGAATTAGCCTCCCTTGTGATGATGCTATAGAAGATGCCCTCGGACTGGCTCGATTAGACTTTGATAATCCTTCAGATGCCAGACTAAGGCCTGACGACGTGACCGGCATTCCGTTGTAGCCGGCTGTCTCAACCGACTTTCTTAGTAGTCGGCTGACGCGACCGACTTTCTTTCGTATCCGGCTACCTCGACCGACCTCTCCCTGTAACTCTAAATGTGAGAGGGGAGTTGCATCTCATGTATAGTGCTCCAGAAGGGGGAGTGTGAACTGTTACGGGAAAATCAGCAACCAGAGCAATAGTCACTACTGTGTCACTTTGCATACTGGATGACTTTGCGCCTTGATAATTTTAGACAGCAAGAAAGAGAAGGTGATAAATGAAATACCCGGGGTCTCGAAGTAACAAAACTCACTCAGCAAAGCATCCAACAGGTACCCCTGCAGCAAACAGAAGGCACAGCATAGTAATCCAACCCAACAGGAAAAGCACGTGCCGGATAAGCCCTGCATGTGATGAGAGTGACAATACGCGAGCAGAATCACTACTTTCTTGTTGTCAGAGTCAGACATGAGTCACCTGTCCAATCCCGCCCTAATAGTTTACACAGATTTCTCAAGACAAATTACCAGTACTCGAACCCTTCTTGATATCTTCTCTCCAAGCACTTCTCTCAATCTCCGAGACACCAGGTCCCTTGTAAACACTACCATAAAGCCCCGTAGCCCAGCTCTTCCCATCATCAGCAGCCTGGCTTTCGGTAGTCTGAGACTTTAAATACTTCTTCGACGTAAAATGTCTTCTGTACCATTTTCCATATGCGATAAGATAGTATAATCGGAAGCACAAGAATGCAAACTTGTCGTTTTCTAAGTCTTCAGGGTAGTTTGCACCGAGATCCACTGCAGCCGCGATCCCGGACATGACGGCTACCTCGTGAGCGTTGACAAGAGTCCAAGACGCTGCAAAACGAGTGTGATTTTTGGCGTTGAGGAACATCATCCAAGGAATGACAAAGAGGTAATGCGTGTAGCTATGGCATAGCTGATGCCACCAGTCCTTTCGGATGATCTTATCCTCGGCAATTTCATCATCAGTCCAGAGCTTACTGTCCCGGTCTTTGTTGAGGTAAATTGTCTGGAAAACGTGCTGCTCAAAAGGGACCTTTTCAGGGAATTGACTCTGATAATTGGTGCAGTCGAAGCACATTTCCAGCTTGGACTTGTCTTCAGGGTACATCTTGATGTAGTACATGGGTCGATACTCCGTCTTTGCAAACGCCAGACGATCCGATTGGTCAGTTCCGTTGATGTTGGCGACAGCCAAATCTTCACGATAAAAGTTCTCGTAATGCTTCTTCATGTAATCGGAATCATTGTGAGTGATTGTAATGTCATCGCTGAATTTGGCTGAACCAAGGACCTTTTTCTCTTTCCAGCTTGCAGTCTTGCCGAGGACCTTCTTTGCGGTGTCAGCGAGACAGCAGAGAACAATTTCGTCATATTTTTCCTCGCCGACAGGTGCATTGGGATCTCCGCCGTTGGGGTTGTGATGATCAGGCATTGGTGTTCGCGGCTTGAGCTTCACAACAACCCCATTCTTGTTTCTCTGAGTAATCTCGGTCAACTCAGTTGACAATCGGACGGTGACTCCACGAGAGACAAGATCCTTCCTCCATGTCTCGTAAAACTCTGAGAATTTGGGGAACACAATCATAGGCGGCTGATTGCTTATGACTGTGTTTTTATCGGATGGATACCACATTCCATAGGTTGGCGAAGTACACAGCCTCTCAAACATGATTGCTGGGACCTCAGGTGCCGCATTGCCAGTTCCAAGAAACAAAGCCGTCATTGGCAGAGCAATAGTGTTGGTGAATTCCTCAGAGAATAAGGACAGCTTAAAGACGAGTTTCAACGGGAGCAAAGCGAAGAAAATCTCAAACCAGCGCATGAACTTGAGAACAGTCGTCAGGCGACGAACTTCCTTCTCATGCCGCACCAGAAGCTGTGTTGGAAACACGTTATTCCAAAAGGTTTCGTCTTTTCCGAAGGACACGTGCAGGTTACAAGGATCCGCATGATAACCTTGTCTTGAGAACATGGTGACTGTATGATGAAAGATGTAAGATCCTCCTTGGACGCCCTGGTTGCACCATGAAGCTCCATGTCGTTCTTTGTCAATGGGGATGGAGAATGCTTGGCCGCCGCAGTAGTCAACTGCATCAATCAGAGTCACGTCAAATTTGTCTGGATGCTCTGATAAATGGTAAGCTGTAGACATGCTGTTTTTGTCAATTACATGCTGGCGACATGAGTTGAAATCCACTTACCCAGCTGCACCAGCACCTACAACAAGGACCTTTTTGCGCCCATCCTTGGACTTGTCTCCGTTTTGAGCCATGAGTGCTGCGCTGTCGTGCTCGATATCAGTATTGAACGGTTCCTGAGGCATAGATAACAATCACTCGTGCAAAGAATATCTCAAGTCTGTGACAAACCAAAAGTTGTAATTCTTCATAAAGGGCAATTTAATATCAATGCACGGCACTTGAAGTCATGACGGGCTTGACTTTGCTACTGACGTCAATGACTCAAGTGGGCCATTGACAGCCTCGCCTGGAAGCCAAGCCTTGCAAATCTGGTTGCACCGATTTGAGCTTAGAGTATTCTTAGTATCGATCTTGTCTCCACGCTAATCTGTTACCAGATATGCTTGATATGCTCGATTTGGTGGGGGAAATCGATCTCGGGACTAATAATTCCGATGCACATCCATAGTCGTGTCGCGTGCGCGACGCGTAGATCAGAATGCGTTTGCGTCTGAAATAAATACCTGCAATGGGACGAGATAGTTGCTATATGAGTTATCGAAGCTCTTCTTGATCCAATGTGCACGGATAAATGAGTAAAGATCTTTTGAATTGATTGCAGGATTTAATTGACGTCCAAGATCAATCAGATTATTCATGTTTGCAATGTTTTTGCTGAATAAAATAGAGCAAAATGCTCTTGAGTCTTCTCTCTTCTCATTCAGACAAAATAAAACTACCTGTTCAGCCAAAAGCATTATAATTTGGATAAACTCGAGGTTCCTGAAGTAGAAGGGTATGAATCAAAGTGTATTTGACTCCTGAGGGGTCAAAGACAAGGAGGGTTAAACCACAAAGTGTCAACGGCTCTAATCGACTTGAATCAATTTGTCTTAAATATTCCGTCATGTTCTACATCCTTTCACCAGACTCGGGGCTAGTTGCCTCTGCTGGACAATTGATAGATACCAAGAGAAAAAGATCCAGAGCATTTTTTAAAGGCTGGTTGCTGGCCATGAAGTAGCAAATGAAATTCTCCGTATGCTAGTACACCATTGAAGTAATTTTTAATCTGTTAGCATTTCACCAGTTTAGTGAGGCTTTACAAACAATGCCTCGTGGTTACTCATACACATAAGCTGGTAAAATAGGCTACAGGGTCTGTAGGTGTGAGTTGAGGCTTGAAAGAAGAGGGCCTCATACAGCAGCTTATGCATTGAAACGACCAATAATAAATCCCGTATTTATCTTCCATCATAACTATTTTGAGGTTGCATCTTAACTGGATAACAGCATGCACCTACCCTTGAGTAACAAACATGTGAGCCATCACTTTGCATCTTCCAAGCGGAACTAAACCGGAAACAAGCACCTGTTAACCAGATTAGCTTTCCTACCGCTCGCCCCGTGATAGCCTAAATTACTGCCTTTACGAAATGTGCCACAAACAAGTGGCTACAGCCGGGTTTGCTGAAATGGTTGCACGACTAAGGAGATGCTCCGGACCAATCATGGTCCTCCCGGGCTGTCTCACCCAACTGTAAATGACATCAACGATCCCGATAGGGGCTACCAATGATGACTTGATTAGAGTTGTATTTGTGTGACCGAGATTGCAGATCGTTTGATGAGTAGATAGCCATGGCGGAATCTCGTGTTGTTCATTATCAGCCATCCATTCCATTTAACTGTCGCAACCTGAAACGTCACGTCGTGCAAATACAACACTCCCTCGATAATCTGCACTATGGCTGCTTCTGAAGAAATGTCCAAAGTAGACGGCGACACAATACCATCATCCGAGGTCGAAAATGCACAACAATATGGCTCCCGAATCCCCCTCCTCTACGGCCTCGACGGCCTAACCCTGTACGAGAAGAAGTGCGTCCTCATCAACCGCGAGATCGACGCCCAAGGAATGGGCAAATACCAATGGTACATCTGGGGTCTTTGCGGCTTTGGGTACCTGCTCGATCTACTCTGGGCTCAAGCGTTTGGTCTGGTGCTTGGGCCGCTGCAGCAAGAGCTGGGCTTTGGCGATAATGAATCGGGGAATATCTCGACTAGTTTCAATGCCGGTCTAACAGCTGGTGCTTTTGTGTGGGGATTTTTGGCGGATATTATTGGTATGATGTCTCTTGGCTGTTTATCGTTCAACAAGTCCTCTACCTGGAGATGTCCTTCCTTTGTTTGAGGTAGTTGCTTATGCTCGATAGGTCGTCGCTGGGCTTTCAACTTGACGTGCCTCATTTCGTCGATATTCGGACTTTGTCTTGGTGCATCTAATACTTACACAACATTTCTCGTTTTGACAGCGTTTATCGGCTTTGGTGTTGGAGGAAATATTCCTATCGACACTACCATTACACTCGAATTCATCCCTCAGGTACGTCGATCAAGCTGAACAACGTGCCTTGACTGATGTCTTGACAGAACAAACGATTCCTCTTGGCATGTCTGTCCGTCTTTCAGCCCATTGGAGTAGTCATCTGCAGTGCCATCGCTTTTGGGTTCATCCCCGTATACGCATGCTCCCCAAACTTCTCCGAAGCTAATCCTCTGGAATCATGCAACAATGCCGCTGAAGGCACAAGATGCTGTTCCAAGGGCGACAACATGGGATGGAGATATCTTCTCTTCACTATTGGGGGCATCACTCTTCTAGTCTTTATTCTTCGGTTTTTCGTCTTCAATTTCCGCGAGACTCCAAAATATCTCGTTTACCGTGGACACGATGCTCAAGCAGTCGAGACACTTCAACACATGGCTGAGGTGAACAAGAAGCAATGCGGACTCACTCTCGAGCTCTTTGAGTCGCTTCAAGCAGATCATAGCTCTATGGGTAGTGGCAATAGCGCAACGCCTGCTTTGGGAGCTGGAACAAAGCAACTCAATATGGCATGGTCCAAGAAGGCTAAGCTTGAGTTCTCGTGATACAAAATGCTGTTTGACGGACCAAAGATGACTCGACTCACGATTCTTGTGTGGCTGACGTACATCATGGACTATTGGGGGTTTACTGTAGCTGGTAAGTCGAATGTACCGAAATATTGTGATGATACTGACTGAGTTCAGGCTTCTACTTGCCCAGTATCCTTGCTCTCAAGAATGGAGCTGCATCTGTCAGTCTTAAATCAACTTATGCCGCATACATCTACACTTATGCACCAGGCATCGTCGGAGTCCTCCTTGGTGCAACACTTTACCGCATCCCAGCCATTGGACGAAAGTGGACAATGGTACTCTCATCTGCACTCATGGGAATCTCCATTATCATCTTTTCAACAGTCGACACGAGGGCAAAGAATGAGGGTCTCTTCACCATGGAATACTTCTTCCAGTCCATGTTCAATGCTGTGCTTTACGGCTGGACTCCTGAGGCTTTCCCCGCGCCAGTTCGTGGAACAGCTTGTGGTGTTGCAGGATTCTGGGGTCGCCTTTTTGGCATTGTGAGTCCGTTGATTGCACAGCATCTCTATGGCCGTACGAGTGGAGAGAATGGACTGGGAGATATCAACAGTGTGCTGTATTTAGCTGGCGGTGTCATGTTGGGTTGTGTTATTACAACGGCTCTGCTTCCAACCGATATGATGGAAAGCAAGGATGAGAGGTCGTGAAACAGTTGAGCTCCTGGACTCTGGCTATGTTTAGCAGTTTATTTTCACTCTAAGCGTTATCTAAGTATGTCCTCTTGCTATAAACTTAATCCCTGGAGGCGACAGATCAAGCAAAAGTATGACAGTAAACTCGCAAACTTAATTAATCACTCGGGGTGATAGCTAGTTTAAACGCTGAAATTTTCTTATTCTATTGTAGGCATGCTTAACTCGAATTCCTTTTCCTTAGCTCTTTAGTCCTCGCTCTGGTAGTACTGAGGAAGCTTCAACAGCTTCTTGGCATTATCCTTTCCAATCTTTCTCTTATCAATATCGTTGATAGCCAGAGCATCATACCATGTGCAAGCATCCTTGAAGTTCTCGAAAGGATAATCGATAGAGAACAGGATGCGGTCAGCTCCAACCTCTCCAAGACAGAACTGAAGTGTTGAAGTGGAGAAGTTTCCACTGGTGGTGATCCACAAGTTGCGAGCAAAGTATTCTCGGATGGTCAACTTGCAGGACAGACCAAGAGGCTTCTTGATATCCTCAAACCAATGGTTGATACGCCACAGATCGAAAGGAATATGCTCGCCGAGATGGCCAAGAATGACCTGGAGCTTAGGATGTCTGTCAAAGACACCGTTGGTGACCATTCCCAGAGCGTGAAGACTGACACCTTGGGCGAAGCTCAGAGGGGGGCCAATGAGCCAGCTGCGCTTGGCCCAGAGCTTCTCGTGAATGGAGCCTGTGGGGTTGCGAGGGTGGAGATAGAAGGGAACATCCAACTCTGTGACTGTTGACCAGAACACATCCCACTCTTCGCCATCGTAAAAGATCATATCATCTCCGTCAGCACCAGCTCTTTGAGTGTCGTTGACGAGAGCACCCTTGAAGCCGTACTTGGTGACAACTCTTCGGAGCTCCTCAGAAGCTTCTTTGGGGTCGTGCATAGACAGGGTACTAATCTTGTTACTAGTGTTCCTTAGAATATATCATAATATACTCACGCGAATGCACCAAGACGATCAGGGTGAGCCTTGATGGCATCGGCAATGTAATCGTTGACCTCAACTGCTAGTGCCTGAGCCTCCTTGGGGTCCCAGACATCTTGCACACCGGGGGCAGTATATGAAAGAATTGTGTATCCAACGCCATGCTCGTCCATGTACTTGATGCGCTGGTTTGTGATATCGTTGATCTCAGCAGCGTGCTTAGCGGCGTCGATGGCAAAGAGACCAGCCCACCATCGTGTTCGCTCCGCATGACGGGGGAGAGCGAAAGCTTCCTCAAGAGCAACCTTGCCGAGCATGATGAATGTATTTGTGAAGAGGGAGTTGTAAGAGTGTAGATTGATGATGACAATAATTATTCTTTGGAGTTGAAGCTCGACATATATATCCAACTTGAAACCGTAAACCTTACACAATACCACTGTAGGGACTCATTACCCCATTCCGGATAATGCACCCGCCTCGAGTTCCGTTAATTCCGTTTGGACGAGCGGATAATGCACCATCTTTCTAACCTGAACAAGAACGGCATTTGCCCGCGGTCCGATCAATCTGCGGGGTAAGATCGTCACTCCAGCGCCTTCACCACTAAGGAAGATCCGAAGTCCACTATCGGAAGTCGGAAGCAGGGTCAACAGAGAGACACATTATTGAGATAACTGCAACGCACAAGCTTTGAGACGCAATTCAAACAATCACAAGATCAATAAGACAACGTCAAAATGGAACAGTCGTATTCTGTGCAGAGTCCTTCGGATCAGTCGGTTCAACCGCATGTTATCCAGTTCCTTCAGTCGTTCTACGCTGTTTCCGACACTCCCGGGGAGACCGACAAGTATGTCGACCAGTTTACAAAGGATGCGACAATGGTCCTCGCATCAAAGAAGGCCTCAGGTCATGCTGGTAAGTCTCTCATCAGATGCATTGACAGTAATTGACCAAAGCAGAAATTACTACTTTGAGACAAGGAATGTGGGATGCCGTCGCGGCACGGAAGCACACTCTTTACAAGGTGTACCCGTTTGGCGCTGGCTCAGACGAGGTCATGCTGTATGGCTCAGTGGCTTTACAGCTGAAGAATGGCGGCTCGGCAGAGATTGAGTGGGCTGCAAGAGCCGAGTTGGAGAAAACGGAGAGTGACGGAAAGTATCGGCTCAAGTTTTATCAGGTGTATTTGGTAAGTTTGACCTTTAGATGAGAAACCTGATGCTAACGGTGATAGGATACTGGAGCTGCGGCAGCATACAAGAAATAGGCGATAAGAAGAATGCAATATATTTCGATAGTATGTGCTAGTTGATCAAAGCAGCTGGAGCGACGCGACATTTGGCCGAAGCAGGTAGGCCCGTAACCTGGCTTTGATCAGATGTGCAAAAAGAACCTCCTCTTCGTATTCTCAGTAAGAAAGCAGATGAATGGAGAAACCTATATAAATAACGAAAACGCAGCACTTCTCAAGAGCCATTAGATGTAGGTCAACCTGAGATGCCTACTTCATGAAGTTATCCCTGTAGCTTCTTGCCCCAGTATCTTCTCAGAATCAAACCAAGAAACAGAAGCAAAAGTCTTGCAACAGGCTCATCAATTGAGAAAACCAGATCCATGCTGTCATAGAATCTCATCTTGTCGCCTCGATGGCCAATCTTTTCATGGAGAATTATTTTTGTGATGTGATTTATAAGATTGACCTAGGATAGTAGCTTCTTGCTCGAGCATCTTTGAATGAGAATGGTTTAGGTCTTTAGATTTCGAGTCGACCATTTCATGGTAGAAGATTAATACTATCTCTTTCATTTTACTTCGCGCAACACCACAAGAACTGCCTGTAGGGGTCAGCAGACTAGGCGTCATAGTGGTTCAAATAGACTTTAAGTAAGTACCTAACAACTCGCAAAGATGGAAGGAGCACCATGCAGAAACCACGTGTCGTCACCGAATCAGGAAATTCTCCCAAAAGGGAAACTTTACAACTCTCCAGAATGACGAGGAGATACAAATGGGTACCTCGGGCTCGACATTCAGTCGCTACCAAGCCGCCGCCCATCAGAAAGCTCCAACAGAATACTCCGTCTGCACTTCGTGAGTGCTTGAAGTCTCAGAAGAACATAAGTCCTTAAACTTGCCAACAAGCATTCAATCAAGGAGGGAGCAAGTCGGCCTCTGAATTAGTTAGTGCTGAAACTAGTAGACTTCAGATAGCATGCAGATCTCGGGGATGGACCCCTGGATCTTGCCCGAATAGGAGAACGGCCCAGATGCTGCAAGACCGTTAAAGTTGACAAGCCTCATAGCCCATACGCTAACATAGTTCAAGACGTTGAGCAAGGGTCCCAGTTTATTTAGAGTCTGGGGCTGGCGAAAGCTCGCTGCAAGCTTAAACAACCAAAGAACGCTAGAGATCATCATTGAGGATATCCAGTACCACTCAAGACATTTTATGTGGACCAGAGCTAAATAAAGACCAATTTAACATTTTGAACCTATGAAAGCTAAAGAATTATGATGCCCAAACTCCTCTTTCCGCTATTTATGCGCCAACGATAACACCGTTTGGTAGTTCCAGACCCACGGGCAGACCGTTAAGGAAGCCGCCGGCGTACTTCTCTCCTTGAGCCTTTGCCAGCTTCTCCTCAATATCCTTGTACATGTCATATGTGTTCATCTCTTCAATAGTGAGAACCTCCTTCTCGTTTTCAACCTTGTATGTGGAAATGTCCTTGTTGACAGAGAAGCCTAATAAGTTAGTATAATTCGCGTATCCGAGGTTTCAGGGAACTTACCAATTCGCTCGTTAATGTTGTAGGCGGCCTTGGCAGCAGCAGCTTGGACGCGAGTAGCTCGGGGCAAGCGGACCTTGTCATAGACAGAAAGAGAAAGCTTAATATCTCCGTTGAAGTATCGCTTGCTGAACAGGATACCAAGAGCAGCAGCATCCTCGATAGCCATGCAAGCACCCTGAGACTGGTGAGGCATCATGGGGTGACCAGCATCGCCGAGAAGGCAGACGTTCTCCTTGGCGATATAAGGGTAAGGCTTGTGGACCCACAGACGCCAGGGCTGAATCTCCTTTCCGATAGCAAGATGTCCAAAGACTTGGCGGTCGAGCTCTGGATAAGGCCTGAGGAGATCCTCGGTGGGAAGATCCTCAGATCCCCAGGCTTGTGTAGTGTAGTCGCCCTGCTCTCGGGGGAAGAAGCAGTAGTATGAGAGAAGCTTGCCACCGTTGCAGGGAGAGAGGACGATCTTGTCCCACTTTCCTTCTTGACCGCCCCAGTACTCAAGGGCACTGTTTTGTGAGTAGTCGACGAGTCCAGCCTTGACGGCCTCTTCGGTTGTGACGTTGCAGTGAAGGCAGCTCTGGTCGGAGGGCTTCTTCTCGGGGTGAATGCCAAGGATGCCCCGAACAGCAGAGCCAATACCATCAGCACCAACAATAAGGTCGTGCTTAGCAGAGACACCATTCTCAAAGGTGATAGTGCTTGTGGAGAAGTCAATGGAGGAGCACTTGTGGTTGACTAGTAGCTTTGCAGGGGTACCCTCGCCCTCGCCCATAGCAGCATCCTTCAACATAGCGTGCATGTACTGACGATGGAACATGTTGTAGACAAAGCCCCATCGCTTCTCATAGTCGTCAAGATCGTAAACGCTAACAGGCTCACCAGTCTTCCAGTCACGGTTGATGAGCTTCTTGAGAACGACGGGGTCACCCTTTTCGACATCGACATTCCACTCGTGGAGCCAGCGAGTTCCGTTGGCGGCACATGATACTGAGGCACCGACTTCACCAGCGAAATCTGATCTCTCGTAGATGGTGACATCATGGCCGGCGCGGCGGAGAGCAATGGCTACTGACATGCCACCGATGCCACCGCCGACAACACCAACGTTGAGGCGCTTCCAGTTGGGCATAGTGGGGGCGTTGTCCTTGATCATTGTGAATTGTGTGTGTGTAAGATGTTGAGTAGTGATGTGATTATTGTGAAGGTGAGGGATGGAGATGTTATTGTATTGAATGAGTTGATGATGATGAATTGAATCGATTTGAAGCTGAGCAACCATCACTATTTAGCTTGCTCACCATCAAACGTTATCTACCCCGGATCAACAGCCACTCAGAGTTCATACCCGCCCTGCAAACACTATCAAATGCTTCAACCGCTTGCGGGTGTAATTTTCGGAAGTTCCGTGTTCACGATAGGTTATCTACAGATAGCGGAAGTCCACTGCACGGAAGTGGTGCGATATCCGCTAGCGTCGGGTAATGCACTACACCCATTTCTTGTTACTGATAGCACCAGTCTATGCGTCCGCGCACGGAAGCTCGCGTGAGCTGAGGCGGATCTGCGGATCGTCGAATGGGGAGTAGCTCAAGGTAATCACTTGATCAATTGAGTGCCGACGATTGGCGGGTGCAGCCGCATGGGATGTCAGTATCAGTGGTGATATTGCGGAACGACAGACTTGAGGATGGAATGGTTCAGGATGACGGTAGAGTGTTCATACAGGCTCATCAATTCGTACAGTTTTACTTAGACACTACAGCTAAATCATGACAGAAATGGATAAGTGTCCCATAATGACACATTCAACGTCTCCCAGTCCAAACTAAAATCACCACCATCGGGCTGCTGAAACACCCAATCCTGCATCGTATCGTCCATCATCTGACCAGTCTGGGTATCTGTAAATGGAAACATTGTATCTAGCATCTGCTGAGCAGATTGTGAACCTGTATTTTCAGGCGGCGCGTCCAGACTAAACAGCTTCGAGACATATCGACTTCTTCCACTAGAAGCTTCATTTGATCGTCGCTTGTCAATGGCGATGGATAAATTTGTGAGAATATCCAGATAATGTGCTGCTTGTGGACTTTGAACTGCCAGATGCTGGAGGACTTCTTTGGCGCCTTGGAATGCATTGTGAATGTCTGCTTCAACGGGGTATTTGGCAAAGATCTCTAGGCCAAGAACTAAGCCAGACGCGAATACAAGAGCTCTGTAGATAGTTAGTATGTGAATCCCAGTGCATTTTATACGACTTACTTCATAATGCACATGTTTCCCTGCAATAACCCAGCGTTGAGAGCCTCAGAACATGTTTGCGACAGATACATGGCTGCATCAAGACATGCAGCAGCCAATTGGGAATGCGCTCCTTTGGTATGGCCCTTGGAAGTAAGTGCCGACACTAAAAACGGTCGTGAGACCAGCATGACAGCCAGGTAATACAGACAAGCGACATAAACTTTGGCTATAGCTCCGTGTTGTTGAGTGACTGTTCCCGGACTAGGATCACCAGTAGGGATCTTGACAGATGCAGGGAGCTCTCGTTTCCAGCGTTCAATGTCCTGGAGAAACTGTTCAACAATCGCAGTCGTGACCTTCTTTTGATCATACAGCGTATCTGTAATCTCGTTGATGATGGTCGAAACTCTATTGGAAGCCATCAAATGCTCGGTAATGCTATCACCCTTCTGCGCGACGTCATCCAATTTGCTGCTGCTGTTGGATCGGATCTGGGCAGAAGCGGAAGGGCGGCCGAGGAGCGAATTGACAAGCTTATCAAGGATACACACGCTCATCCATACCCGCAGTCTAGCCAGTTAGTTGTATCCGACTAGTATAAAGGGAGAATCTTACTTTGCCTGATCCTCTGGTCCTGGCTTCGCAGCATAAGACTCTCGACTGTGCAGACCCAGAGCGAGCGCAGCTTTTGCAGCGACACCGAGATACATAAACGCAGCGTTTCTTCGACACTCACCAAGCATGAAGAACGCCATGAGGAGAAATGTGCGAACCATGTCTAGGTCTGGATCTTCAAGGAACCCGACAAATGCTTGACTGCGAGCTCTTCGGAAGTATGCTTGGCCTATTGTTCGGGCGCTAGAAAGTGACTCGCATTGGGCGCCGATTGCGATGACCAAGTCGACTGAGGCTTGTTTGAGTGGCGATAAATTGGGAGATGGAGAATATCCTGTGTCGTCGTCCAAATTGAGGAGAGTCTCAAGTTCCGACGCGTCAAAAACGTGGATTAATGCTTCGGTCTGGCACTGTCAGTACGCATTCGGGAGTTGTCCATATAAACATACCACCACGTAATAAGATCTCAAGTATTGCTGTTTTTGCTCTGGACTCAATCTCATTGCGCTGGTCTCGTCGTGTGTTGTTGCTGTCGGCGACTCAATCTCAAGCATGGTGTCGCTCTTTTCATTGTGAGAAAATGCCGATGGCCCAATTTGTTGCGACACCAAATTTCGCACGATTTGAAGAAACGAGATTGATGCTGCGCCTCCAATGTATACTACACAATTAGTAATTGATCAGTACAATTGACTTGGATATTTACCTCTCTCGCCTCTAGAGTTTAACAGCATGCGTGGTGGATTCGTTGACGACGCCTCTGTCTGGCTGTCCTTCTCATCATCCTGCTGCGAATGTGACGGCGACAACGGCCTATACCCCTCATCCGTCTCCATCGGTTGACTCTGAATCGAACTCGCGCTCATCTGCTCTGTCGTGGTCGAACCCGCCGCAGCAGCTCTCGCAGCCTCAGCTCTCGCCCTTGTCCTCGACCCTCTCGGAGCATACGTGATAAAACACTGCGACTCCAACCCGCGACGAACGCATTGCGTACATGGTGCTGAGCCACTGCATCTCTTTTTCGTCTCGCGACATAAATTGCAGGCTTCAGCTGCTCTTTGCCGTTGATGTGCTGGGACAATTGGGCGAGGCATTGTGAATGGTCTTGGTGCTGATGTTTGGGGATTGCTCTGACGGAGGGCATTCCGTAGAGATAAGGGCGCCGAGAGTCAGTGAGTGTGCTACCGGCTTCCGATGGGGTTCCGTAGTTGATAAGCTTCCCCCAAATACACGGTTTAGGCTACTGATAGTGCTGTTTGCGGGGTAGGCGTACTGAATTTTCACTGGTTGGGAGAGTGCTGCTAACTGGGAGCTTGACCGTTCTTGAGATGGTGATAAGGGCAGATACTGAATGGCTCCACGGGCCCAAGCACCAATGTCGGAAGGGTCTTCAGGCTTCTCGGTAGGTCCTGTACAGTATACTGTAGAAGGCGTGCTGCACTCTTAGGTAGCTTATCTCCAGCCTTATCGGAAGTACGGATTAACAAGTATTTTCACGCGTTGACGCATATTTATCGCGTTCCCTGTTACGGTGACATCATGGCCAGTTTCGACATACCCTAGAGTCATACATATATTAACTGTTTATTATATTCTGTACTGCAATAGGCCAAAAGACGGTTACAGGACTCTCTCATCGTCTGTAAATTAATTTATGAGTTACACCTTGACATAAAGATTGTCCAGAGACTCATACCAATGCCTGTTCAGTCAAGCTTAGTGGTTTAGAGTGAATTTCAGTCGAGCTGTTTTATTTCCAAACGAGGCAATTATAGCCGAGATATGAGGTTCTTTGTTTTGCTACTTAAATAATTAAAAAAAAGAATAGATTTTAACCACTGTAAATATCATGTTCCCATACACTATTATAAAAAAAAAATAATAAATATTCATCTAGTTTACAAAATTCGTCAATGACGTCAACCGAGGTCGGAACACCACATCTGGCCGACTTGAAATGACACTGATAAGTATATCAAGACCGTCACAACTAAACACCCAGAAAATCGTAGATATCAGTTGTTTACTGCGCAAAACAGAACCATAGTCTCCCTCAATCACGACATGCGAGATAAGACCGGTCATAAGGGCCGATTTTCAAGATCCACTATCTCAGTTTCGGTTATCCCGGCATTGAATCGGAGATTGGTTGTGCTTATCGATAAAGTGGGTCAAGACTGACTCTGCATCAGCATTCCATCCCTCTTTATAATAACCCTCGCCTCCGAAAATCCAACGCGAAAATGTCCGCAACAGACGACGGTGAACTCCCCGCCGTGTTTGAGTCGGCCTCAGCATACGATACACATTCCGACAGAGACACTGACCGCATAAGATCGCCACGTCGTGGCCTCAAGAGAATCTCGGCTGCGTGCCAAAGATGTCGCCGAAGAAAACAAAAAGTACGTGCCACCACATTCTCACGTATAAACAGGATTTCTGACAGACTTTGTGTCAAGTGTGACGGCAGACATCCCGTATGCGGGTCTTGTGCTGCTGCAAATGTTCCTTGTGTCCCCTCAGATCGCCTCGTTGTCAAGGTCGACAGGGAATGTGAATGCGATCATCTTCGAGGCCAGGTAGAGCGCCTCAAGGACCGAGTCAATGAGCTGCAAACTCAACTGGCCATGCAATCGAGACTCCCCTCGGAAGCTCGCTCTCAGGAAAGTCATCTGCAGATAAGATCTATCACCGATCGCCAAGAACCCGATGGCTCAGTTGCGAGCCTGGAGAGGGGTTATGTTGGACGCATGCTTCTGCCAACTTTTCGAGGATTGGGACCCAATGGCGCTTCCGAGACAGGATTCATGACGGGGCCTTGGCAGCTGTGGCATGGATTGTCAGCTAGTGAGACGCCTCCGACCGCCACGTCAAACACATTTTCGCTTCACCGAGACGGCCTCAGCCTGATAGAGGTATTCTTTGACCGGAGATGGCCGCAGTATCCGGTTCTTCATCGACCAACCTTCATGGAACAACATTACATACCGTACTGCAACGGTCAAGTCAGAAGTAGACTGTCTGCCTTTGAAGTTCACATGGTTCTCGCAATTGGAGCGTCTGAAAAAGCGCGGATTAGTTCAGATGCACCTGTTTCACACGAGTACTTTTTTGAGGCAGCAGTGCGTGATCTTGACGCAGTACTTGCGGCTGAAGATATAGACTGCATACGCTGTCTTTCCTTGCTTTGCTTGTTTGGCAGCAACGAACCTCAGTCGGTGAATTTGTGGTACACCGTTGGCATGGCGTTGAGGCTTGCAGTAGGCATTGACATGCATCGGGAGGAGAGCCTATCAAACAAGACATTGCTTGATGCCGAGATGAGAAAACGGTTGTTTTGGAGTTTGTATACCATGGATCGAAGTGTCTCGATATCTCTGGGGCGACCATTGGGTATACAAGATGCAGACATCACGATTCCCCTTCCATTGGTTCTCACCGATGAGCAACTTGCAGGACCTGCAGACCAAGCCATCGCAAACATTCTCCCCGATGTCAGAGACATGTCTGCATTTCGTCACATAGTTGAACTCCGACAAATCAACGCAGGCATCTACTCAGCCCTCCACTCAGCAGGCGGCATAAATCTCGAGAGCCGAAACCTCGACGCAATACGTCAACAGCACTATACCCGCCTCAATGCATGGCTTTTGTCCGCCCCGAGATACCTTGCGCCACTGTCCATGTACCAAACGCCAGAGTGGTTTCAGATCGCCTATCATCAAGCCGTGATCAACCTCCACCGCCCATCTCATGCATCGCCGGTGAGCAGCGCAGATGCCATTCGCTTATGCGCTGATTCATCAATAAGCCTTATCAGCTGCTACAACGCCCTGTACGCGAAAAACAAGATAATCTACACCTTTGTCGCGCTCGACTCGCTATTTATGGCAGCGGTTACAATGCTGTACTCCATCAGAGCGAGTTCCGTGGTTCGTCTTGAACTTACGAGAGAAGTCGTCGAGGCCAACATTGAAACTTGTGTAAGACTGCTGTCCAAGATATCGCACGGTAAGAAAGTAGGCGAGAGGAGTACGCAGATCATCCGGAGATTGGGTAATGCGACGCTGGCAATTTTCGACAACACGTCACATGCTGAGGGCGAGATTGATACAGAGTTTATGTCATGGTTTGGAGTGAAAAGTCAGAATCCGCCTCGTCCAGAGTATCCAACGCCAAGCATCGACACAGCCTGGAACGATCTATTTGAGCATGGGTACGACCTTAATAGCTTTCAAAACGTACACTTGCTTCTATAGGATAGAGGCTAATTTAGGTTGTTTCTTGAATCTCTACGGACTTTTAAGATGGGCCGATTGTCAAGGATCCCCAGTTACGTTGTGATTGAGTTTGAATGCCGTAGCATCCGTAACGGTAACGGTAACGGTATTCAATGATGAGTCCCAACGATTACGAAAGTATGATCAGCAGACTCAACGCTCAATGGTGAGCTAGCTGTTGCATTCATTTGTTCAGCTCAAAGCCTGTCCTAAGGATAATCATGTGATTCTACTGAGTTTGCTGCTACCATTAACATCTACCTCCACCTCAAAGTCTGTGGTGAGTCCCAGGAACAACCAGAGCATGATCACAAGCTCAAAGTTTATCTGTCAGTGGAGGTGAATTCTCCATTATTCAGTCAAGCCTTGTTGAACCAGCGGCAGGGAGGAGTTCAACCTGTAAAATATCCTTTGAGCAGATACAAGAAACTGTTGATTCAATAAGTTCAATTAGGTTCGTAACAATCAAATTTCACAGTTAAGGCGAGTCAGGTAAGCTATAAACCCCTGTATGTATATTCAACCTCAATAGTGGGTCATCGAATTAGATACGAACACCAACACTGCCTATTGACATCGGAGTAGCTGGCATAGGCTTTCTCCGTCAGATCCCCCAACCCATATGTGCCTCAATATCCAACCATCCAACTAATCCTCCATAGAATAAGTCGCCGAGGTGTGTCACTTAGAGAATATCGACACAGTTGAGGAGAGCGACGTTGATGAGAGCGCCCTGCAGAAGTTAGTACCCAGTTTTGTTCTGTCTCTCTGATAACACTTACAGTAGGGGCGTCAGTCTTGCAGCAGTAGGAGTTGGCGTTGCAGTTGCTGCCGAGAACCTGGACAGCGCAGCTGAGGAGTCCATTGCAGCAAACCTGCTTGTGGCCCTGAGTAGAGCAGACAGGCTCGTTGTTGTTGTTGTTGCTGCCAGTGCGAGGCTCAACACTGTAGTCGTTGAGAGCGGGAGCAGCGATGGCAGCAGAGGCCATGGCGATGATGGAGGCGATCTTGGTGAACTGCATTTTGAATGAGTTGAAAGATTTGGTTTTTGGGAGTGAGAGAAGTGTTGGAAGTGTTGGAAGATGCTGTTGGAGATGCTGATGAATGCTGATGAGGATTTCGAGTTTGAGAGGGAGATGATGGCCTCTTTATACTTGAGAGTCGTCACCAGTTTGTTAGACTTTCCTCATCAATAGCATGTCTCCCTGACCGCAAGAGATTACTCCAAGCATAATACAACCTGACGGTATCACACAGCTGAGGGCATGTAGTCCGGTAAACTTACAGCTACTGAGACAGTCCATGCGGAACTTGGGCGATCACTGCACCAATCTGTTAGTGGGGCTCAGCTCTTCTCCCTTAGGTCTATGATCTCCATCATCCACTCGGTCTCTGGCCGGGACAAGGGGTGATCCATGCCTCCTTGCTCAGATCATGTTTTTTCATCTCTAGTTTCTTATTTCTTATGGGATGGTGGATTGTTTCAATATACTTTTGCGTAACAGTATGACTCTAACTGCCGATGCCGCTAGCATTTTAGTATTGTAGGGCGAGGTCCGCTCGTAAATTTTTACTGCGCGGATAACCGGTATCTTTGATTAGCGCCCGCATTATGGGGATTCAGGGCATTTAGGTCTCATTTCAGGGCTTAAAGCACCAAGAATAGATCTGAAAGGAGTTGTCGGCTCCAAATAAACTCCAATCGAGCCTCAATAGAGCGTTGTTCAGGGAAAACAATATACCGTATCGGCATACTACCCGGACATTTGCTCCGTGACCAAGACGTAGCATCGTCATGGATGCATCTCCCCTGGCGGTTCCGTGAATCCCGCAGCTAACTTCAAGCCCCACGGAGCCCAAAGTATTCCTCTGCATGAGAAATGACACTCTCAAAAGCTGAAAGCCTGAAAATGCACAGCATAAACGTTGAGTGTAGTGGATTGCTCGTGTGCGGCACAAAGGTCTTTGGATAGCCACGTCGTCAACACCAACTGAATCATCCGCATCAAAGCGCCCTCAGTTGTCTCTCCCGGGTCAAGGCAAACGGGGCCGCAGCCCATCCTACAGCCACGAGGACTTAACCCGCTGTAAACTTGGCATAATTACTTTTTGTGACCCGCAAACACCTAGACCGAGACAGCCACGACAACCACGCGTTCCTGGTTCAATTGTCTTAGCTGACCAATATTGGACCATGCAGTGATCGGCAAAGGGCAGGTCTAGCCTCGGACTTTCAGTGACTGTCTTATTGCCGATGGCCCGGAGGGAGGCTGAGAGTGAGTTCTCATTGGACCCGATTGCCGTAAGTCTCAGCCCGGTGGCTTGCCGCGATGATCATTGCTTGTAATTGCAAATTCATGGGACGGGAGCACCAAACGACAGAATTAGCTGAGAGTCTTATGCGGAGAAAACGCAAGGGCCAAAAAGAGGGCAAAGGACGTTACATCCGGCTTCTGACTTTTGACTACTGACTCTCTCTTTTCCGTTCTTACTTTTTGAGTTGAAAATCCCTCCTCAAATAGGTAAAGCGTCCTCGTAAGTGCTCACAGGGGAACCCAAACAGAGCTTGTTGGTCGAGAAGAGAAGTGGGATAATGCATTGTGGTGCAGCAGTACCTCAATTTAGCCCCAAAAACAAAAATATTTCTATCAAAACGTTCACCACTAGATGTGACAATACTGATACGAGTCTTTACCCCTGCTACGGATAAGCAAAGTCTGTTGAATGTCTCAGAGGCCCTGGTTCACCAAAGGGTCAATTTTCAAAGGGTTGATTGATGAGGGAGGTAAAAAAGAGTGATCTGCATTGTGCCTTCTATGATGAGAAGCTCCGTATTTTCACGGACATTGTACTACACTTCCAAAGTCCAATCAGCCTCACGATGCGACAAGTTAGCTGGAGTTGGTCTGATAGTCTGCATTTTGATATCCCTACTATTCCTTTAGCCAGCAGTCCCAGCAAAGGGATCCAATAGGGTCACAGCACCTGTTCAGCCACTTGTATGACTATTGAATATCCCGAGGATCACTACCTAAATAATTATCGCGTGCATGTTGCAGTAGTTTGCCCAAGATCAAATATGATATGGTTTTCACCGCGCACAAAACACAATTTTTTCCAGTTACGAGGTCGAATTGAGCGAGATGATCGTCGATCGCTACTACCTTGTGGCTTTGGCTTGTGTAATGGAGTGACAAACAGCAAGACAGACTCTGGATCGGTGTGATGAGACGGTGATGCAGCAGTAGTTTATTCTGACGTGGATGGCCTTATTTTCAAGCGTCAGAGCAGCTCACCAACCTCAAAGATGCAAAATCTTGTTTTTTCTTCACCCGCCTTGCTTGTCAGGTCTCGTGACGGTGTTGTGGCTTGCCATGAAGCATGATTATGCATCGTGGTCTGATGCCTGCAGTTGTATGCCAAGAACATGCTTTTTTTTTTGGGATCCAGTATAAGGTGGTAAGGATTGTCATTGAGCCTCAAAAGCGTGACAAGTGTAGCTGAACCTTGTAGTGTAGATCTCATTACTATATGGCGAGCTGTAAATATTACTGGTTGCATTAAGAGGGGCCGGAATTGACTCCGGCCAAACATCATCAGAAGAGAGAAAAGAGACGAGAACAGTTGGTGGGCAAAGAGAATGATTGAGATACAAGGGTCATGAATAAGATTAGACGTCAACGGGGCAGATGGAGTAGTGGGGATATGGGGAGCTAATGCCAGGAACTTCACCATAGAAACAACAGCTGCGGATACAGCCTGACAACTCGACCACTTGCCGAACCTGTTTTGCTTCTTTAGGTAGGTCTTATTGTCCGGCCCCGTCGGCTGCTCCCGCTGTCGTTGCTTTGTATACTCCACACTCATTTCGCTTTCTCAACAATCTCTCAAACAAGTGGCGAGGTTCCGAAATGCTGAAGCTTGCGAGCGATGCATCAGTGGCGTTTGAACTCGTGGTATGGATAGCTCAAGTAGTCTTCCAATTTCAGACTTCACCGGATTTGACTTGAAGCTATGTTGACGATGAGAGCAACACCTAGCTGCAGAGGGCGTAAACTAGCTTTTCTTTTGTCTTTATTCATTTAGTAAAAGTTATTACCAGATTATCCCAAGTCTCGATATAATTATTCTATTTAATCTAGGCTCAGTATATACAGGGTAGACCTATTAAAAAGAGGAAATATCTTTAAATTTTGGATTGTCTTAAAGCTTTAGAGTCTCAATCTTCCCATGCCACGAAAAAAATTATAAAAGGCTACTCCGGTTCAATAAACCAACTAAAGGCATGGTTACTGTAGACGGGCCAGTCACTTTGCAATTCTTGAAACGGACTTCTTTATAGGCCGAGATGCGAGCAAGTTGGTGGCAGATTCGGACAAAATCTAGGACAGAGGCGACAGGATCAATGATCTGTCCCCTCAATTCAGCGCTTAGAATCGTGAGAAGGCAATATGAGTCATCCACCTTTGAAATCAAAAGCACCTCAACTCGACACTCGCCATCATGCAGCTGGGCTAGGTTCGATTGCTTGATCAATTGTAGCCATAATTCTCTGGCGACTGGAAACGCAAATATCTTTACAGCTCAATCGCCATATCTTCACTGCCAATATCACTGATTTGAATTCTGTTCTGACGATCCGATGAGAAGGGAAGTCGAGAATGAGATCTAGCCAAGGCGTGGCGATCATAAATGCTCCCCTCTGATACGCTACTGCCGACGTAGTGTCTGCCTCAGCTTCAAACGCTCGCCTAATCATCTGATAATCTTCAGGTCACCCTATAGGGCCACTAAACGACACATTCGTCCCATTGACCGGTACAATGCATGCCACTAGAGACTTGGTTCCGCGTCTCTTATCTCCCTTAGTCCCACTATGGGTCTGCAGAATTCTTGTTTCATTACTTGGCGAAATAGATCAAGGCGCTCAATTAAGGAATAAACCATCTCTTTTCTATGTATTCATTAAACAACAGTTATTTCAATTACAAAGTCGCTTGTAGGCCAGACCTGATGGCCCACATCTTTTGTAAGTTGCTTCCTTGTAGTTCCATCAGCTGACGTGGGTTCCCATATTCAACAACGCTGCCAGCGTCAACGACAAACACTTTGTCAGAGTTCATGATAACCTCTTGTCTATGAGAAATAATGATGACCGTGTAACTGGGAAATTCTTGCTGGATAATGGTCTGGATATCTCGTTCAGTGTCAACGTCTACAGAGGCACTGATCTCGTCTAGCAGGAGAACACCCCCAGCATCCTTTTCCTGCTCAAAGTCAGTATGAAGAGGGGTTTGGCCCCGTCGAATCCCTCTTGACCTGATGCGGTGCCGAATAATGGCTCTCGCCAAGCTGAAAAGTTGCTTCTGGCCTTGAGAAAACGTTTCTACTATTGTTCCGTTCTCGATGCCTCCTCGTCCTTGGACACAAGACCACAGACCAACCGTTTTGAGGGTTTGATGGCATTCATCAACTGTTAAGGTACTGGAAGGATCCAGATTATCCTTGAGAGATGTACCGGCTGGGAAATAGACAGGGTCTTGTGGTATGGCGATGATACGACGGCGCAATGTAGAGTGGTCAACCTGAGCGAGAGAGATTCCGTCTATCGCAACAAGACTATCTTCGGCAGTAATGGGATCAAGAAGACGAAGAAGCAGTAGAAGGATAGAGGATTTACCACTAGATCATCATTAGCCGTGGAGAGATGACAGAGAAAACAATATAGGGATGACTACCTTCCCGTGCGGCCGCAAATTGCAACTTTCTCGCCAGGTGAAATGTTAATGTTGAGGTTATCTAGGGCAAGTTCACCATGTACTCGGTTGCCGTCAGGGCTTATTGTATAACTATCAATTAACCGTCAACCTAACCAGGCAGGATATCGGTGGCTTTAGCCTGACGAACGCTGGACTTACTTGTATGAAGCAGAGATGTTTCTAATCTCTATCGCACCACTCTGCGGCCATGACGGCGGAGGCTCTATAGAATCACCATCTTCACCACCCTCGGGCAGTACATTGTCGCTGAATGACTTGAGTCGGCTTACTGCTCCCAGTGAGGTTTCCAGCAGGGTATACATCATGATGAGTATGGTGGCCGTCTCCCCAAAAGACATGAGGGTCGCCAACGATGCACCCACAAACCCAACGCGTGTGAGTAACTTGACTTGGGTGGTGAGTATGACAACAAGTGTAGCGAGGAGGGCAACCACGAGTTGAAGCACAAAGGTCAGCCAGTGCTGGATCATGGCTAGAAGATAGGCAGGGGTTTGAGAGGTGTCTACTAGTTGGTTGTTTACCTCGAGGCTTGCATCCGGCCAGCCAAAAGCACGGAGAGATGCGACACCTGTCAAAGTGTCTGCGAATTGAGTGCTAGTAACACATGGTCAGTGACAGAGCGGGATAGAAGATACGTCGTGCTTACTATAGTGAGCTTTTCGCCTCTAATTCCATGAGTCGGAGTTGTCGGGAAGTCCTGAGATAGAACTTTTGGATCATCCACAATAGAATGATGAGGAATGGATAGCTGATGGCAATGTATGGCGATGATGTTACCACGACAGCGGCCATGCCAATGACAACAAAAATAGTTATCATCATGTTGAGGAGAGCCTGGGGTAGCTCGGTGTCAATGAGCGTCATGTCCTGCGAGAACAAATTGGTAGCGACGCCAGCGTCAGTCTGTGTAAAAAAACTTAAAGGCGCTGTGACAATAGTCCGTAACGCCGCATGATGAAGGTTTGTGCCAGATTGGGCGACGATAAAGAGGAAAACGAGCATGCCGGCCACGACAATACAAACAAGACACAAGACGGATAGAAGAGCATAGATGCCGATCCAATAGGCTCGCGGATGAGATGAATCTGGTTTCACCGTGTCCTCAGCCCAGTTCGAGAGCCAGATCTGAGGATAATTCCACAAGAAGCCTATTGCCGCGTCCACAATGAGAAACACGACCATGGTCGCTGGCCTGTTGCTTTTGATGTAATGTTTGTACACGGCTGAGTCGCCAATTTGTCGACTTGGCTCTTTGGCAGGACTTGTTGACTGCGATAGAGCTATAGTCGTTGGAATGATCGGCGCTATCTCTGCCACGTTGTCCCTGGAATTTGTCCGAGTTCTGGATTTCGAGCCCTCGGTTATCCTCAAACTGTGTATGTAGTCTTGATTAGCAGCTAGACTCTGGTATGAGCCCTGCTCTACTATGCGGCCGTTGTTCCCGAGAGCGACAACATGCTGAGCAAATGGTAGATGGTGAACAGAATGAGTACAAAGAATGGCCGTAGCACTCCAGCGAGATATAAGGCCATCTGGCCCTAATACCTGATCGAATACTTGATCCTCAGTATCAGCATCAAGACCGCTAAAAACATCGTCGAATATGAATATGCTAGTGTCCAAGTATAGTGCCCGTGCCAATGAGACCCTCTGCTTCTGTCCGCCGCTCAAGGCAATTCCATTACTACCAATTACGGTGTTGTCGCCCTGAGGAAGTTTCGAGAGATCTAACGCAAGCATGGTTGCTTGGATGACTTCGTTGTACCTGGTCTCATTGAATGATGAGTATCCAAGGATATTCTCGCGGATGGTGGCATTGGTCAGAAAGGGAACTTGATCACAAAAGCCAATGATTCGAGAAGTCGAGGAGAAAGTGATGCGTCCGGTGGCAATAGTCGTCTCTCCCAGTAAAGCTTTACAGAGCGTGGATTTGCCTGATGCTACAGGCCCAACTATCATGGTCAAGCTAGACTTTGGGATCTGAAGATTGAGATTGTGCAGTATCACATCTTTCTCCCACCCGAAATTTCCATCCTCAACCTTGATAGCTAAAGAAGAAGCGTCTTTTGAAGGACTGGCCTCTTGAGTCTCAGGTACAAGACTTGTAGTGAAGTCACGGTAGTCAATCCTGACATCCTTTGCAAGAAAGGCCTCAATACGGTTGAGACATGTGAACGCGGCCAGTAGAGGAGGGACAAACTGGATGATTTGTGTTAATGGAATAGTAAGGAACGTCAAGAAGGACAAAGATGTGAAGAGTTTGGTAATGTCCAGGTCCCGCGATGTCAGTGCAAAAGTGATAACGGGCCCTAGCAAGACAGGAGAAAAGCCAATAAAGGTAGCCAAGATCATCAAAGCCCGCCATTTACCACCGACTTGGATCTCATGTTCACGTTGGCGCTTCACAAGTGCCTCCATGGGAGATGCCAGATCAGCTATCTTGAGATGCTTCATATTTGAGATCATGTTGGACGTTATGGCGACCCTCTTCTCTATCTCTTGCATCCAGGCAGCTTGTCGACTACCAAACAATGTACTGAGAAGCCCGACACACACCACACATATAGCCACCAGAACAATAGGCGCCAGAAAAGTAAGGCCCAAGTTTCTGTATAGCATCCAAGAAGCCAATGCGACCTCAATTGGAGAGGCCCAAAAGTCGTGTAATGCTTTGAAGCCTATTCTGATACGCTCAATATCGGTGCTCATGAGAGTCAGTGACGCTGAGTCAGAAGCATCAGAGACTTTGGATTGAAGCAGCTTCTTGTACAAAGAATGGGCGAGAGCACCTCTTGCCATCCAAAGAGCACGCTCATGGAGATAACGATAGAGGGCAGTCGAAAGAGCAATGCCAGAATATACAAAGACTGCGGCACCTATAAGGCCGTACGCGGTGTTTCGATTCTCAGTGCCCTCTTTCAGTGATACCAAGTAGGTCAGGACTGCGTGGATGAGGAATGGTTGAGAAAACGTGAAACCCAGGAGAGCCAGTCGAGGAACGACTGGAAGAAGTATAGGGACTGCAAGAACTCTACCAAGAACCAGCCAGAGACCTCTTTTGCGCTCGCGTGCAGTATTGGCCTCAATTTGTGAGATTAGCTTCCTTCCAAGATCTCCTGTAGACATGGTCGGCCCCAATCGGAGGAGATCATGGTCGGTGAGGAGTTTCTTGTAACCTCTGATGAACAGTGGATTTACCCAGAGTAACGACGCCAGGCTAAAGAGACCGCTCGCATCTTCAGGCCCATGTCCATCGTCTGACTGTATCCACCTCGACTTCTGGATGGATTCTACGACAAGAAGAACTGCTCTGAGTGCAGTGGCAGCAGTAAAGACACCAGCAAAGTTGGCTTCAGTCTTATCTTTCGCAGCAAGCCATAGGGATCGGGTCTGTGTAATATCGAAGAGAAGGGCTAGTGAGAAATAGGCGGAGAGAACCATAGATGGTCGCAATGACCTTGCATGCTCTAGGAGAGACAGGGGAAGAATGGCGAGTGCAGCTACAAGTTCTAGCGCTGCAGATGGAATTAACAGAGGATTCAGTGTCCCAGGAGCGGTGCTGGCCAGGATGAGAAGAGAAAGTCTTAACGCTGCATATATAGAGATCGATACCTATAGCCTCCTGTCAGTTCCTGTACCTTGAAACGTAATATTTTTGGTGCACTCACTACTTTTGATAGGCGCAGGATAGGAGCTGATATGATGGAAGGCTGTTGGATTAAGTATAAGCCATGTAATATTGAGAGCATAATCAAGATGCATGCTGGAACAATAGACAAGAAAACATGCTCAAATGTGAAGGTTAAGTCAAAATTGCCACGACATGACTTGACAGTCGGGCCAAATGTCGCATCACTGGGACAGGAAGTGAAAAACATGATGTAAAGCACGATGAAGATGTCCAATGGAACAATTTCTTAGACTTTGACAGAGATTCTGAGGACGAAGAAAGGGGTCTGCAACAGCCGTAGTTCGCAAGTCTAGAACTAGCTATTGAGATGAGTAAATGTGCTGCTTGGAGTAAGTACACCGCTCCCCCAAAGCGGATACCAAGACGAATAGACAGATGGCGACATGACAGCATCTCATGTCAGAAAATGGTCTAGGCTTTGCTACCACTACCGAGCCACTGCAACAGTGCGGGCATCATTTGCATGAATAGGAGAAGGCTGCTCCACCGCCTCCAAGATGCCTAATAATAGTACCAGTGAGATTTGCAGCCAGAGACTGAAACAGAACCATGCCGCTACTGTAGATAATAGGCCAATATTGACATCTATGTTCAGCTCATGCAAGCCACTTAATGCGAGGTAATCTACTACTGCGGCTAAGCATTTTACGTACAGAATTAGACGCAGTAAGACGAGAGCTGAATGATGGAAAGTTTTGGTACAATTTGTACCTGTGGAGATGTGTAACATAAGCGGATAAGTGAGGGGAGAAGACTTGCATGCAGAGCCCGGCCACGTAAGCGGAAAAGCACTGCTTGCAAAATATTACGCTTTTGAGGTATAGAACTGTAGGTTTGATTTGTTGGGACGACTTATTGCGCGATAATCTAATGCAGCCGGACCATGCTGTCGTGTAAGCGGCCGCTAGCAACTTTTGACGCGGGGTTCAATCAGCCAGGACGAAAGTACCAAATGTACTCGTATTAAGTATCATTACTCCTCTATTATGTCAGCAAAACGAAAATCGGTGGCTTTTGGAAAGAGGGTGGAGCTGATTTCAATGCAATCGTCAAAGGTTGATATAGAGATTACTCACTGAACTTTTCGTACAGTCTTAGACAATAGAGAAGCCATCGACAACAACAAGAATCAGAAAATCAAGAAAGGAAATAATTTTTTAAAAATTGATAAAAACGAAAAAGATAAGAAAAAAGTTGATCAAGTTGGAGAATTTCTTAAAACAACTACCAACCATGGATACATCTTTCGAAATTGCCAACAATGGTACTGGGGCCTTCAAACATCTCACCGACGACGAAATTGAACAACTCTGGGATCTTAGTGGTAATGTTCCAGAAGAAATCCAAGACTCTGTAAATGGGATCTTTTCGGCCCACGCAGCTACCAATCCTGACAAGACAGCTGTCCATGCTTGGGATGGGGATTTCAGCTACGGGGAATTAGAGCATGCTTCCTCACGCCTGGCAAACCACCTTTCCTGCCTTGGAGTTGGACCTGAAGTGGTTGTTCCCTTGTGTTTTGAGAAGAGCAAATGGACTGTCGTGGCAATGCTGGGCGTGCTTAAAGCCGGTGGTGCATTTGTCTTGCTGGATCCAAGCCAACCTGAAAGTCGACTCCATTCCATGATTCAGCAATGCCATGCCGATATCATCTGCACTGCTGCTACCAGCAGAATTGAACTGCAACCAGGTGCCAGGGCGGTCAAGGTGGGAGCTGATTCGCAGAAGGAATGGCCAGAAGGAAGCGTCAAATCTTCAAAATCGAGCTCCACGTCTGCCATGTACGTCTGCTTCACCTCGGGAAGTACAGGAATACCCAAGGGCGTGGTGGTTAGTCATGGTAGTTTCGTCACGGCATGCCATTACCAAACCAAAGAACTAGGATTCCATGCTGAGTCACGAGTGTTTGACTTTGCTAGCTACAGTTTTGATGCCGCTGTGCACAACGCCATGGCAACCTTGTTTGTTGGAGGATGCCTGTGTATTCCATCCGAAGAGCAGCGCAAGTCAAATCTTGATGCGACGATCCATTCAATGCGTATAACCATTGCCGATCTGACACCATCCGTTGCCCGTCTTCTGAACCCCGAGACTCTACAAGACATGGAGGCAGTGATTCTCGGTGGTGAAGCCGTCACTCTAGCTGACGTGGAGCGGCTTTGGGGCCACGTCAAGGTCAGGAATGCATATGGGCCTACAGAATGCACTCCTATTAGCACCATAAATTCAAGCCCGGCAACTCCACAGGGAGCAACAAGTATCGGCAAGGGACATGGAGTTGCAACATGGGTCGTGGATCCCGAAGACTCAGACAGACTCGTACCGTTTGGCCAAGTTGGAGAGCTTCTATTAGAAGGGCCAACATTAGCCAGGGGGTATCTGAACAACGAGACAGCCACGACTACGTCCTTCATCAGCGATCCTCTTTGGATGCTGCAAGGTTGTAGAAGCCAAAGTGGACGGAATAGTCGCCTTTACAAAACAGGCGATCTAGTCTGCTACAATGAAGATGGGCACCTTGTATATATCGGCCGGAAGGATGCCCAAGTCAAAATCAATGGTCAAAGGATTGAACTGGCCGAGATTGAGCATCAACTATATGCACAATTACCATCTTCAAATGGGGTTGTAGTTGAGTTGGTATCGCTAGGGCAGGAAAAGAAGATTCTCGCGGCTTTCATCATGGATTCTGATAGCAATTCAAAGAGAGACAACCATACTCTGGGACATCCTGCCATTGAGCCAATGGAATTTCCGGAAGACCTCAATCACGCATTATCTCGGAGCTTGCCAGCATATATGGTCCCTTCGACGTATTTCAAGGTGTCGACCATGCCCCTTACTACGTCAGGCAAGACCAATAGGAGACAGCTCCGAGCTATGGCATCCGCCGTATTGAGCCACAATGTCGAAGACGGCCCTTTGGACGGGGTGGACAAGAGGCAGCCTGTTACTGAGGCGGAACATCACTTACGGGGCCTATGGGCAGAAGTGCTTCAAGTCAAACCAGCCCGGATTGGTCTCGACGATAATTTCTTTAGACTCGGGGGAGATTCTATTACTGCAATGAAACTAGTCAGCGTGGCTCTCAAGGTAGGCTTACGGCTAACTGTCACAGGAATTTTCCAACATGCGTCTCTCGAGGATCAGGCAAGAATAATGGAGCATGTCCAGACCAGCATCTCTTATGAGGGACTGTCTCCATTCAGTCTCCTACAGATCGTTCCTCAAGACATCGAAAAAGAACTAGGTGTACTTACTGGACTGAATCCATCTGGCATAGAGGATGCCTATCCGTGTACACCCCTGCAAGAAGGTCTCATGGCCCAAGGTATGAAGAAGACGGGTGATTATGTTATGCAGGCTGTACTTGAAATCTCAGCCGACATACAGCTTGACGCCTTTAAAGAAGCGTGGGATCATGTATATCGAGAATCACCGGTTCTTCGCACGAGGATTGTCCATCTTGGGCAGCTAGGTCTTGTCCAGACTGTCACCAAGGGAGGCATAAAGTGGATAGAAGCCGGCGACTTGGACAGCTTCCTTGAAAAGGATAGGAAGACGCCAATGGGACTCGGTGACAGATTATCACGGTTCGCAATCATCAGGAGCAACGACGACAAGCAAACCTATTTTGTCTGGACTGTACACCATTCTTTATATGACGGATGGTCCATCCAGCTTATACTGGACGCTGTCCGGAGTCATTACCAAAACATGCTCGTTTCCAATCAAGCTGGAGACATCCGCCAGAGCAAGCTACAAGGTTTCAATACCTTCGTTAGACATGCCACCGAAATATCAGACGAAGCCTCTAACAAGTTTTGGAAATCCTACTTTGAAGATGGTGAACTTAGCCCGTTCCCTGTGCTTCCTGGTTCTGTGCTAGAACCGTCACCAGACGCTGAGATGAACATGGACTGCCAAGTGACGTGGCGTACCTCGACTGTTTTCACTACGTCTACAATCATCAATGCCGCATTATCTATCCTTTTGTCTCAGTATAGTGGCTCCTCAGATGTCATCTATGGCTCGGTTCTATCAGGCCGGAGAGCAGCTGTCGTTGGTATTGAGAATATCGTTGGCCCGACAATTGCTACAGTACCCCAGCGCACAAAGGTTCACAAGGGGCAGACATTACTAAGCCTCCTGGAGGCAGTACAGCAACAGACAACAAACATGATTCCCTACGAACAGACAGGGCTGCAGAGAATTGCCCAAGTGAGTGATCAAGCTCGGCTTGCCGTCGGCTTCCAGACACTACTGGTCGTGCAGCCTGATGACAGTAGCCCTTGGGAGAATGATCCCCTGGGGTCTTGGAGAAGGCTGTCCGAGGAACAGGATGCCGTGACATACGCCCTTACCTTGGAGTGTCTTCCACGAAGAGATGGACTTCACCTTAGAGCCGGATTTGATACTCGAACGATAGACCGCTGGGCCATGGAAAGATTTCTGCGGCAACTGGGTTCTGTCGTCCAGCACCTAGTAAATGCACACCAAGCCTTGACAGTTAAGGAGATCTGTGAGACCTTGACAGCCGAGGACGAGAGTATCTGGAGATGGAATGGCTCTGTACCGAACGCTGTGGAGCGGTGCCTGCACGAGCTTGTCGAAGAGAGAGTGCAGTTGCAGCCCAATGTCCAAGCGGTAGATGCGTGGGATGGTCAACTCACGTACCGTGAGCTAGACGATCTCAGTTCGAAGCTAGCCTGTCAACTTATAGAAGAGTTCAGAGTTGGTCCAGAGATCGTTGTTGGCTTGTGTTTTGAGAAGTCGATGTGGATGGTGGTGGCCATGTTATCAGTTCTTAAAGCAGGCGGCGCCTTTGTAACTCTAGATCCTGGTGATGCTTCCGACCGTCGACGCTTTGCATTGGAAAAGACCAAGGCTAGCGTCGTCCTCTTATCTCGATCTTGCCAGGATATATCGCTAGCCCCGGACATTACGCCCTTTGCCGTTGACCAAGAATCAATTTCTCAACTACCCTTGGGTGACAAGAAAAGGCTTGTAGCTCGAGCAAACGCAAGGTCCCTGGCCTATGTCATCTTTACATCTGGCAGCACAGGCGAGCCCAAGGGTGTGCTGATGGAGCATAGATCCATCGCAACAAGCTGTATTGGCCATGGCTCCTTCGGCCTCAGCACGGAGTCGAGAATCCTGCAATTCGCTCCGTATACTTTTGATGCCTGCATTGCCGAGATCATGACTACACTTATCCACGGCGCCTGTGTCTGCGTCCCCTCAGCTCGCGACGCATATGGCAACTTGGTCAGCGTAATTAACAGTATGCGTATCAACGTGGCACTCTTGACGCCAACTGTGGCACGAATGATTCCTCCAGAGACGATACCAGGCATCGAGCTGCTAGTTCTGGCTGGTGAAGCTGTGCGGCCGAGTGACTATGATCCTTGGGTTGGGCGTTGTAAATTGGTCAATGGCTACGGACCTACTGAAGCAGCGGTTTGTTCCATTGCAGGCACCTACGACCGAGAGACCACCAAGGCAGATAGCATTGGAACTGCCGTTGGATGTGTTTCGTGGATTGCAGATCCCGCAGACCAAGACGTATTAGTACCCCCTGGTGTAGTAGGCGAGCTCCTATTAGAGGGTCCCATTCTTGCTCGTGGGTACCTCGATGCTCCAGCTCTGACGGCAGAAGTTTTTATCAATGACCCAGTTTGGCTCCTGAGAGGTGGCTGTGGATATGGCGGTCGGAGTGGACGTCTATACAAGACGGGAGATCTCGTACGACAGAATGAGGATGGAAGTCTTAGCTTTATCGGCCGCAAGGACAGCCAAGCCAAGATACGTGGTCAAAGGCTTGAGCTTGGTGAGGTTGAGCATGTAGCTGCCGAGTATCTGGCCTCTGCCAACCAGGTAGTGGCTGCTGTCATTGAACCAGTGGGTGGAAGGCCCATGCTGGCGGTATATCTAACAATAAGTCAAGACGGAGTCAGCAAATACTCGCCTACACCTATCACAGAAGAAATCGAGCTACTTAACATTGGAGCCGAAGTTGAGATGGCTCTTTCAAGCCGTTTGGCCTCTCATATGATACCATCAATTTATCTCCGGATCCCCGCCATTCCTCTTACGGCATCTGGGAAGACGAACCTCAAGCTTCTGAAGCAGATCGGATCCCGTATTTCGGCTCAGGAACTGGCTGAGATTCGAACGGTGGCTGAGAATGGCCGCGAGAAGCGTGCACCCCAAACAGACAACGAATGCTTACTTCGAGATCTCTGGGCAGAGATTCTTAAGATTGAGGGGAGCGGGATCGGTGCAGACGATAGCTTTTTCAAGCTGGGAGGAGACTCAGTAACGGCCATGCTCCTCGTTGGAGCGGTGCGTAGAGCTGGATTCGCCCTTGAGGTAGTCGATATCTTTCGACACCCGGTTCTTGCAATGCAGGCGAATGTACTTGTGGGACTTCAAGAGACAGAAGAGATGCTGGAGCTTGAGCCCTTCTCAATACTCGTTAACCAAGACTCGAGTGCAAAATTTGCGATTCACGACATCTGCCGCGATCTTTCTGTCTTATGCGGCGTACAAGAGTCCCAAATACAAGACGCGTACCCTTGTACCCATCTCCAGGAAGGACTACTCTCCCTAAGTGCCAAACGGTCAGGTGACTATGTTCTCCGTGGGGTGCTAGAATTGTCTCCCAGCATTGAGCCTGAGACATTCCGCGCAGCCGTGCTACAGACATACTCATCGACTCCAGCCTTTCGTGCGAGGATCGTGCATCATGATGAGCTTGGAATGGTTCAAGTGGTGGTTTCACATGACGATATCGAGTTTGAGGAGTCAGATGACTTGGACGGCTACCTTGAGATGGACAAGCTCATGCCAATGCAGATGGGTGATTCATTATGCAGATTTGCTTTGATCGAACAAGGCAAAGATGACGATGATGGCGCTGTTCATCGATTCTTTGTGTGGACTGTTCACCATGCCTTATACGACGGATGGTCTCTTCGCCTCTTCATGGATGATGTCTGGAATGTGTATCAAGCCATGATCAGGGGCGTCAATCTGCGAGAACCCTTGCAGCACCGGCCTGGATTCAACACATTCATAAATTTCCTCCACAGTAGCAACACACCAGAGGCTGAGGCGTATTGGATGACGTATCTGGAAGGCTACGAATCTTCCCCCTTCCCAACTTTGCCATCTTCTGTGAGGACGCCACTTGCGAACGAAAGCTTGGAGGTAACTTTACCACCGATAGTAACTTCAGGCATCACGGTATCGACACTTATCCGCGGAGCCCTGGGTATTGTCATAAGCCGATACACAAGCTCCTCTGATGTCGTATTTGGAGCCTTATCATCCGGCCGGAACGTGGCTATCTCGGGTATTGAGGAGATGATAGGCAGTACAATCGCCACTGTGCCAGTCAGAGCTTATATACAGGCAGACCAGACTGTTTCCGAATACCTCAACTCGCTTCAACGACAAGTCCTCGAAGCGATTCCGCATGAGCAGTTTGGTCTTGGGCAAATCTCTCGATTGAGTGACGGTTGTAGAACCGCTTGTGACTTCCAAACACTACTACTCGTGCGGTCAGCAGAGGAAGATATGTCGAATGGTGAACTAGGCCACTGGCAAACTTCACTCGAAGACGAGAGCTTCTCTACCTATGCCGTGACGCTCGAGTGTATTGTCAAAGGGGATCAAGTCAAGATCAGATCTGCCTTTGACACCAGAGTTGTGGAAAGCTGGCAGATGGAAAGAGTCTTGCAGCAACTCTGCTTTGTTGTTGAACAGCTTTCAAATGCACAGCTACAGTCAAAGCTGGTTGTTGACATCGATGTACTAACCAGACACGACATGGCAATGCTATGGGACCTGAACGCGCATGTTCCTGCTGCGTCTAGCAAGACCATCACTGAACTGTTCCAAGAGCATGTCAAAGCTAGACCTGAAGCAGAGGCTGTGCATGCCTGGAACGGTTCTCTGTCATATAGAGACCTGGATGAGCTTTCTACTAAACTGGCTGTATATCTCCGAAGCCTAGGCGCCGGGCCAGAGACTGTCGTCCCGCTCTGTTTTGAAAAGTCCTTATGGACAGTTGTGGCAGTGATGGGAGTTGTCAAGTCAGGCGCTGCGTTTTCTCTTTTGGACGTTGGTCAACCAGAACTCCGGCTGCAGTCAATCATCAAGAGGTGCCGCGCTGACATTGTTTGCACATCTGGAACTCGAGAGATATACTCTAAACTTGAACATTTGGTGCCAAACATTGTCATAGTAGACCTCGAAACACGGCATGACTGGACCACAGGTGCCACTTCACTGTTGGTCGAAGAACCTACTGTACACCCTTCTGACCCTCTTTATGTCTGTTTTACATCTGGTAGCACTGGAGAACCCAAGGGAATTGTTCTTACGCATGCCAGCTTCTGCACAGCACGTGAGCATCAGATTGGCTTGCTTGGCATTGATTCGCAATCTCGCGTATTCGACTTTGCTGGCTATAGCTTCGATGTGGCGGTTCATAACGTATTGATTACGCTTTCAACAGGAGGCTCTCTTTGCGTACCTTCAGATGAACAGCGCCGAACAAGCTTAAACGAGACAATGGGTGATATGGGTGTCACCGTTGTCAACCTTACCCAGTCTGTGGCTCGTTTTCTTGAGCCGGAGCTCGTACCTACGCTGCGTCATCTGATATTGCTCGGAGAGGCAGCAAATCAAACCGACCTTGAGAGATTATGGGGGAAACACTTTAAAATCACCAATACATACGGGCCAGCAGAGTGCACCCCCATCAGCACTATCAACTTGACTGCAGATAGCCCAGCAGCAGCCGTGGATATAGGGCAAGGTGTTGGTGTCGTTACGTGGATAGTTGACCCTCATAACCACCATCGATTGTGTCCACCTGGTGCGGTTGGGGAGTTGCTCCTAGAGGGACCCACGCTTGCTAGAGAGTATCTCCACGATCCGGCCAAGACAGCCGCAGCATTCATCCAAGACCCTTTATGGCTTGTAGGAGAATCCAGGGACAGCAGCCACCAAAGACATCATGGGAGACTGTATAAGACGGGTGACCTAGTTCATTATCGCAAAGACGGAACCTTGAGCTTTGTAGGACGAAAGGATACACAAGCTAAGCTTCGTGGCCAGCGCCTTGAGCTTGGAGAAGTGGAACACCACGTTTACGAAACACTCTCTGCTGTGCAGGTAGTCGCTGAGGTTGTCATGCCAGGAGGCAGTAAAGAAAAGTCGATCTTGGTCGCTTTTGTTACTGTCGATGGTGACACCAGAGGAGACCCTGATGTTGAGGTGATGCAAGGCATGAAGTTGCTGAGGGTTACAAGGGCAGATCAAGAGGAACTGGCCCGGCGGTTGCCCCCATTCATGATCCCCTCAGTTTACTTCCAACTTGATCAAATCCCCCTGACAGGCTCAAGTAAGATCAATCGCAAGCTTCTTCGCGAGCTGGGATCGAAACTATCTACACAACAACTAGCCAAGCTACGATCAGCCAAGGATGGTGCGAGACATCAGCCACAGACACAACCAGAGCGCACGCTACAGAAGCTGTGGGCAGACGTACTGAAGGTGAAACCAGAGGCCATTAGTCTAGAAGATAGCTTCTTCCGACTAGGAGGTGATTCAGTGGCAGCCATGAAGCTTGTGGCAGCATCCCGAAGGGCTGGCCTCGTCTTGACCGTCAGCGACATCTTTCAGTACCCTACTCTTTCTGCGCAGACAAAGATCCATGTGCCAACTCCTGCCTCGGAGGAGGAACCCATAGCACCAATGTCACTTGTTGGTGGAAATGAAGCCGTGGGTGAGTTGGCTGCTTTGTGCGGTATAGGTCAGGACGACGTTGAAGATGCGTATCCATGTACTCCTCTACAGGAGGGATTGTTATCACTGTCTGCTAAAGAAGGTGATTATGTGATGCAGGGTGTCTTTTCTTTGTCAGAGGACACTCAACTAGATCGCCTTCTCGATGCTTGGGAGAGGGTCGTCGAGTCCACGCCTATTCTCCGAACTCGTATCGTTCAGCATCCCCGACTAGGTCTTGTCCAAGTCGTATGCCGCGAGAGTGTTCAATGGGAGCGGGTATCAGATATCGACATCTATCTCAATCAGAGTAAACACGATTCTGTTGGGCTAGGCGATCGCCTCTCACGCGTTGCCGTTTCAGATGATGGCAGTGGAAAGTCATCCATCATCTGGACAGTACACCACGCTTTGTATGATGGCTGGTCTCTTCGGCTTCTGATGGACCGCATCAGCGGCACTTATCAGGGTCATCCAGTGGCTACACCAACCCCTTTCAACGGCTTTGTTAAGCATGTATCTACCATGAACGAAGACGAGGTTGGCGGCTTCTGGAGGTCTTATCTCGGCGACGGGGAATTTTCGTTTTTCCCTGACACAGTCGTCACGTCCATGACCAGCAGATCTCGTATCTATCAGACCCTCGACTTTGATCTTACCCCTACCAACAGGGCCGACACCACAACTTCGTCATTGCTCAGAAGCGCTCTTGGCTATCTTATGAGCCAATATTCAGGATCGACAGATATCGTATTTGGTGCTGTTGTTTCAGGCCGGAATGCACCCGTAATTGCTATTGAGGAGATAGTTGGGCCAACCATCTCAACAGTCCCTATCCGGGTGCGTGTTGGAATGGACGAGCCTGTACAGATGTATCTGGACAGAATTCAACACGAAGCCGCGGCAATGATTCCACATGAGCAAATGGGGTTGCAGAAGATCGCCAAGACTGGAGAAGGAGGACGACTTGCTTTGGGGTTCCAAACATTACTGATAGTCCAGCCAGAGGAAGACGATATTGGCAATTCGCATCACCTCGGCACATGGAACACTTTGGCTTCTGATCAACGTCTTACCACGTACCCTCTGACACTAGAGTGTATCATGAAGAAACAAGGCGGTGTGACTGTCAAGGCGAGCTTCGATACAAATGTTTTGGATAGCTGGAGAGTGGACAAGATGCTCCAACAACTCGACATCATCCAGATCCAACTAGCAGAAGCACCTCCGGGTAAGAGACTAGGGGATATCAAGGCCCTTACTGTCGATGATGAGACGGCTATCTGGGAGTGGAATGGTTCTATCCCAGAAACAGTTGAAGAATGCATCCACGACATCTTTAGCCAGCATGTCCACATGAGACCCGACTCCCAAGCCGTGGATGCATGGGACGGCAGCTTGACATACGCCGAACTGGACCTCCTTTCGACAAAGTTATCATACCACCTCTCATCCCACGGAGTCGGCCGCAACGTTTTTGTACCTCTCTTGTTCGAAAAGTCTATGTGGACACCAGTAGCGGTATTGGCAGTTTTGAAGGCTGGTGGTGCATTTGTGCTCATCGATGTCAAACAGCCTGATGACCGTCTGACCGCAATGATTAACCAATCCCACGCCAAACTCATCTGCCTAGGCAGCCATCGTCTTTCAGGGAGGATAAAAACACCCGACGTCAATGTAGTCATCGTGGGAAAGGACTTTCAAGACACATGGCCCGCACGAGGTATCATAACCTCTCCAGCAGACCCCAGCTCGGCTGCATATGTGTGCTTCACCTCAGGGAGCACAGGTGAGCCAAAAGGTATCGTCATCGACCACAAGAGTCTATGTACGGCCAGAAGACATCAAGTAGATGTACTTGGATTTACTCCTGACTCGCGGGTCTTTGACTTTGCAGGCTACAGCTTTGATGTCGCCGTACACAACGTCCTTATGACGCTTTCTACTGGCGGCTGCCTTTGTATCCCGTCTGATGAGGAGCGACTTACGGATCTCGAAGCTGCTCTAAGGACATCAAAGGCTTCCATCGTCAATCTTACACCATCCGTGACTCGATTTCTCAATCTCTCGGACCGGCTGCCCGACCTCAAGACGCTAATTCTACTTGGTGAAGCGGCTCGTCTGGATGATCTGGAGCGCTTAGCGGGTTCCTTTTCAATCATCAACACATATGGCCCAGCAGAGTGCACTCCGATCAGTACAATCAATTCTGATGCAATTGACGCCGTCACCGCTGTAGGTATTGGAAGAGGTATTGGTGTGGTGACCTGGGTAGTCGACCCTCATAACTCAGACCGGCTGGCTGCAGTCGGAGCTGTTGGGGAGCTATTGCTTGAGGGTCCGCTTCTAGCAAGAGGCTATCTCAATGACGAGAAATCTACGGCGGAAAAGTTTATCTACAGCCCTTCATGGCTGACAGCTGGCCCACGCGGTCGCAGAGGTCGGCTTTACAAGACAGGCGATCTTGTGCGTTACGATCAGGATGGAAGCCTTGTGTATGTCGGCCGCAAAGACACCCAGATCAAGATCCACGGACAGCGAGTCGAACTTGGCGAAATTGAACAAAAAGTGCACAGCTGTATGCCGTTCTTTAGTGACGTGGTCGCTGAAGTGGTCCAGCCAGTAGGCGGAGAGGCACCGTTGCTTTTTGCGTTTGTTGCGATTCAAGATAACAAAGTTGACCAAGCAACTTATATCGCGTCGTCGGTCGAGGTGCAGCCTGGAACGACACTCATACTTCTCGATCCAGCGGCTGAAAGATCGTTGTCGAAGCGCTTGCCAAGTTACATGACGCCTTCAGCGTACATTCAACTCCCAGAGATTCCGCTCACCCCATCCGGCAAGACTTATCGAAGGCGACTCCGTGAGATAGCTTCAGTGATATCTACCCAGCAGCTGGCGGACTTGCGGCGCCAGACCATAGAGCAGAAGCAAGCTCCAAGGACACAGATGGAGACGCATCTACGCGACTTGTGGACAGAAGTATTGGACGTCAATGGCATCCTTCGTGCAGACCATTTCTTCCAACTGGGAGGGGAGTCAACTGCCGCCATGAAGCTTGTTGCTGCTGCCCGCAAGAGCGGTATTTCTTTGACAGTATCTCAAGTCTTTGAGTATCCTGTTTTGTACATGCAGGCTGAAGTAGCGCAGTCACACGCATCAGGACCATACCAAAGCAGAGATGATGGCGTACCCTTCTCACTATTTCCTGACCCTAGTGAGATTGAAGATTTCTGCAAGGGTGCTCTTCGCGACATGGACGCGCAAGCGATTGAAGATGCATATCCTTGTACGCCCCTACAAGAAGGTCTGCTGTCACTGAATTCGAAGAGATCTGGCGACTATGTGATGCAGGCTGTCTTGGAATTGGACCCAAGCATACACCTTGCATCATTTCGGTCTGCTTGGGAGGAGGTCGTCTGTTCCAGTCCTATTCTGCGGACACGCATCGTTCAGTACCGCCAAATGGAACTGATGCAGGTAGTTTGTCGCCAGGATATCAGTTTCGCCATGGCCCAGAATCTTGATGACTACCTGGCTGAAGACAAGGCGGCTCCGATGGACCTTGGAGCCAGACTGTCACGGTACGCCATAGTGGATGATGGAGGCAAGCAGTGGTTCGTGTGGACTGTTCATCATTCCCTATACGATGGTTTGTCTCTCCGTCTCCTGTCGGAAGAGGTGCAGCTTGCTTACCAGCGGAAGGTCTCAACCACCCCTAGCAATAGCGCCAGCGCCCTGGTGCGAGATAGAACCAAGTTCCGAGCTTTTGTCCATCACCTGACAAGTCAGAAGGGCAATCACTCAGCTGATGATTTCTGGCGGTCTCATCTAGCGGATGGAGAGTTTTCTACATTTCCATCGTTGCCTGCAGGAATTGGAGAGCTCATAGTTGAAGACACCCTCGAGACAGTACTAGATATAAAGACCAAGAGAGACACAACGACCATGTCTACGCTTGTTAGAGGGGCTCTCGCTTTGCTTATCAGTATGCACACCAGCTCATCAGACGTAGTATTTGGAACCGTTGTTTCAGGTCGACATGCCCCGGTGCCTGGCATTGAAGAGATAATCGGCCCTACCATCGCCACCGTACCTATCCGAGCTCGTGTCAAGCCCGATGAAACAGTCCTGGCATTCCTCAACACCCTACAGCAAGAAGCTACCAAGATGATTGCGTACGAGCAGACGGGCCTACAGCACATTGCCAGTCTGGGCGTTAGTCAGAAGGCTGCATGTGAGTTCCAGACGTTGCTTGTGATCCAACCCGAGGAAGATGAGCTGTACAAGGGCGAAAACATCTTGGGTACCTGGCAGACATCAACAGCGCAACAGAGTGTCGGCTCATACGCCATGGCTGTTGAGTGCTTACTGCAAAGAGGTAGTGGTATGAAAGTAAGGGTCTCTTTCGACAGGAGAGTGATTACTAGATGGAAGATGGAGAATATGCTGCAGCTATTCAGCGGGCTTATCAAACAACTCGCCATTGCCGAACAAGATCAGACAGTTGGCATGCTGAACATGTTGACCGACAAGCAACAAGACTGCATATGGAGCTGGAACAAATCAATCCCAGATCCTTTGCAGACATGCATACATGATCTTATCTCGCAACAGGCTGGATCTAGACCCAACTCGTCCGCAGTGGTAGGACATGATGGTGAATTCTCTTACCAGGAGCTCGATTCCCTCTCTACCCAAATGGCCTATCACCTGATAACTCTTGGTATTTGTCCCGGAACATATGTTCCCCTTATGTTTGAGAAATCTATCTGGGCTGTCGTGGCTATGCTGGGTATTCTCAAGGCTGGTGGCGTCTTTGTTCCCTTGGATGTGAGACAAACCTCAGACGAACGTCGGGATTTAATCCTGCAAGAGATCAAAGCCCGCCTTGTGCTCACGTCGGAATCTCACAGACATCCCTCGCTGCCCAAAGGTTGTGAGGCCTTTGCTATCAATAGGGAATTGTTCACGACCACATCTCGCTTGAGATCTGGCTCAACTTCACTGCCCCGAGTAGACCCAAGGTCCGCAGCATACACCATCTTCACGTCCGGAAGCACAGGCACACCCAAGGGTGTAGTTCTGAGTCATCAGGCCGTTTCCACAAGCTTCAAATGCCACGGGGAGGCCCTCGGCTTCAGCAGCAGTTCAAAGGTACTGCAATTTGCTTCCTACGCGTTTGATGCAAGTGTACAAGAGATTTTGGCGACTTTGATACATGGTGGCTGTGTTTGCGTGCCATCTGAAGAGGAACGGTCTACAGATTTGGCGGCCGCGATTCGAAAGATGGAAGTAAATATGGCTGTTCTTACACCCACTGTAGCCAGACTGTTGCAGGGCCAGGACGTACCCTCACTCAGTACCTTGGTTCTCTGTGGAGAACCAGTTACTCCAAGCGACTATGAGTCGTGGAAATATTTGCACAGACTCATTAATGGGTACGGCCCTTCTGAAGCAGCTGTTTGTTCTGTTGCTGGCACCTACAGTAAAGACACCAGGAACAGTCACGGAAAGAATGCTATCGGCAAGGGCGTCGGGTGTCGAACCTGGGTCGTTGATCCATATAATCATAACAAGCTCTCACCTATAGGCGCTGTCGGCGAGCTGCTCCTCGAAGGCCCAATCCTCGCCCAAGGATACTTGAACGATGAAGCCAAGACCGCACTATCTTTTATTCAAAACCCCGTTTGGCTGAAGAGAGACGACAGGAAGGAACCCAATCGCCTATACAAGACAGGAGATCTCGTTCACTATAACCAAGACGGCAGCCTTAGCTTTGTCGGTCGCAAAGATACTCAGATCAAAATTCGAGGAAACCGCGTAGAACTGGGCGAGGTTGAGCAGCGCCTACGTGAATCTTTGCCCACAGCGCAGCATTTAGCTGTTGAGATGATCAAGCCAGTAGGCCATGTTTCACCGTCGGTACTGGCAGCCTTTGTGGTGTTTGAATCAAGCATTGCAAGGACAGATCAAGAGAAGCATCAAGAAATTCGTTTCAAGCCCATCGCAAATGCTCCTGGCTTAGAGTTCATCGAAATCTCCCAGGAGATTGAAGAGACACTCTCCCAGCGACTGCCATCATATATGATACCATCTGTGTACTTTAGCATCTCGGGAATGCCACTCTTGGCCTCTGGCAAAACGGGCCGCAGCAAGTTGCAACAGATGGCTTCGACGGTTTCCCTTTCTGAGCTCACACCGACCATGAACAAGAAGCCACCGACTACTGAGGCCGAAAGACAGCTCCGCCAGATCTGGGCTCGTGTCCTGAACCTGGATGAGAACCAGATCGGCGTGGAAGAGAGCTTCTTCAAATTAGGAGGCGACTCCATCACAGCTATGCAGGTTTCGTCAGCTGCCAGAGTCTCACTGGGCAACATTTCGACGGTTGATATTTTCCGCAACAAGACAATCTCTCGTTTAGCTTCTTCACTTGGTGATCTGAACCAGAGACATGCTGAGACGGATGAGAGTAATGCCAACGAGCCTTTTGCCCTTAGTCCAATTCAGAACCTGCATATGCAGCACGAGACAGACATTAACCGCAGTTTCGATCAAAATTGTCTGGTGAAGCTGCGTGAAAGGGTTGATTTCAACACATTGACCAAGGCTGTTGAAACCCTAGTCGGTAGACATTCTATGCTACGGGCAAGGTTCAGCCAGACAGCAAATGGTGAATGGGAACAGCACGTTCTTAACCATGTGTCGAGTTCAGTCTATGTCGAAGAAGTTGGAAGGACACAGTGCTCACGACAGAACATGGTTGAGGCCATGAGGCGATGCAGAGAGATGCTCAATGTTCAAAATGGACCAGTCATGGCTGCCGTTTCCTTCGATGGACAAGAATACCAGAGCCTCTTCATCAGTATCAACCACCTTGTTTGCGATCTCGTCTCTTGGCGGATTCTGCTCCAGGAGCTTGAGGAGCTCCTCACCACAGGCCAAATCTCTCTACCACCGCCGACGACAAGTTTCCGTACCTGGTGCATCCGGCAATCATTATACGTGGCACAAAATCTCGACAAGAACTCTTCTATAAGTGACGCCCAGCCTCCTCTTCTCTCCTATTGGGGAGTCGAGGCTGCTTCCAACATGCAAGGCACAACCTCTGAGAAGTCCTTCACAGTTGACGAGGTCTCTTCACACGCAATTCTTGGCAGCTGTAATGATGTCTTCAGTACACGGCCTGTGGAGCTGCTGGCAGCGGCTCTCATCCATTCCTTCAGTAGAGTTTTCAATGACAGGTCAACTCCAGCGATATACAGCGAGGGGCATGGCCGTGAGCTATTTGACAATGCCACAGATCCATTCCGTACAGTTGGCTGGTTCACAACACTGTTTCCCGTGCAAGTTCAGACAGGACCTAGCTCCAACATACTGGATATGATACGACAGACCAAGGATGGGCTTCGTAGGCTGGATAGAAATGGATGGTCTTACTTCACTTCCAGATACTTTGATGGGAAACAGGCCGAGATCAACTCTGTGGAATTCCCAGCCGAGATCATTTTCAACTTTGCAGGATCATATCAACAACTCGAAAGATCTGACTCTTTCTTCAGCACCCTCCCTCCCTTGGGTAACACTGAGCCCGTATCCATGGCAGGTCAATCAAGGAAGGCAGTGTTTGAAGTCATGGCACAGGTGGACAGAGGCCACCTACAGGTGTCATTTATCTTCCCCAAAGAGCTACAAAGGGAGGATCAGGTATTACTTTGGATGAAGGAGTATCAAGCCCAACTCCAGGAAATGGCAGGGCTTCTACAAGAGGAACAGTCACATTGGACCCTATCCGACTTCCCCTTGGCGTTCAAGTCTTACCACGATCTGGACGAGTTTCAAAACCGACACCTATCTGAGTTAGGAATCACCTCGTCACGCGAAATTGAAGATATCTATCCTTGCTCGCCGCTGCAGGAAGGAATACTGATTGCCCAAGGAAAGCAAAACTCACGCTACTGGACTTCTATCAGTATTGACCTTTTTGCTACGGAAAGTGTTGATGATAGGATCAGTCTGAAGAGGATCGAACAAGCATGGCGAGAGGTGGTAAGGAAGCATTCAATACTGCGATCTCTACTCGTCAGCAATGTCCCAGGAAGTACTAGAACAGTTCACGTTGTCCTGAAAGACCCGCTTCCAAGAGTTTCCTGCATTGAGGGCTCCCCTGAAGAACATGAAGCTGATGGTAGCACCTTAACTCTCAGCATTGCGAACATGCCAAAGGGTCTCCAGCATCATCTCACAATCTTCCACATAGATGACAAGCATGCTTGCCTCCGTCTTGATATCAACCACGCCATTGTGGACGGATACTCCCGAGGCGTCTTGATCCGTGACTTCTCACTGGCTTACACAGGAAATCCGATTGCAGAAGATAGTGCTTCATATAGCGAGTTCATTCGCTACGTTGACAGCCAGTCCCAAGAACAGCATCAGGCCTTCTGGAAGGATCGGCTCCGTGGCGTGGAGCCTTGTATCTTTCCACAACTCGGCCTTGGGACACTTGAGACTCAAGGCTTCACTATCGAAGTTCCCAGTATCGATATAGCTGTAGTTCACGCCTTCTGTGCTGAATGGGAGGTAACAACAGCTGCCGTATTACAAGTGGCCTGGGCCCTTGTCCTCCAGATCTATGTGGGATCCTCGATGCCATGTTTTGGAGCACTCACCTCGGGCCGTGATGCCCCAATACAGAATGTGGAAACCATTCTGGGTCCACTCCTTGGCATAATGCCTTGCCAAGTGGCTCTTCAACAGAAGAGCGAGGTTGTGGATGTGATAAGACACGCTCAAAAGAAGTACATTGAGAGCCTTGATCACCAGACCTACCCTCTTATGGCCATACACAACGATCTCAGCATCGGCCCAACTGGATTATTCAACTCGGTCATCAGCTTCCAGAGGGGTCGTGATAATTCAATTACGCTGGAAAATGGCCACAGCATTCGATACCGCGATGGAAGAGAGGAGAGTGAGGTAAGTGGCCCAAGCATGATATTAGTACTTGGAGTGGCGTGCAGCTGACCTCAACCATAGTACGACATCTCAGTTGATGCAGTGGACGACGGAAGAGATCTGGCCATCTCACTTTCTTTCAAAGCCAGCTTCATCTCACATACCATGGCCGAGCGGGTATCCAGCACGCTTGGCCATATTATCAACTCATTAGCAGCCAACCCTACAGCAGTTATTGGCGACATGTCCTTCATCACGGAAACTGACTTGGAAGAACTCTGGAAATGGAACAGATCTATACCGGAGAAAGTGGAAGGATATGTGCATCATCTATTTGAGAGCCAAGCCAAAGAACGGCCTGAATCCATTGCCGTGTCTTCTTGGGACGGAGAGTTATCTTACAGAACTCTGGACAATTTATCAACTAGGCTAGCTCTTCGCCTAGTGATGCAGGGCGTCAAGCACGGCGTGACTGTACCACTTTTCTTTGAGAAGTCAGTATGGGCATTGGTATCCATGTTGGCTGTTCTCAAGTCTGGAGGCTCTTTCATCTCTTTAGACCCCGAAGGCCCTGAAGATCGGCGCCAGCTTGTTCTCCAGCAAACCTCAGCGCATGTGGTCTTGACGTCACGTACATACAGCAATATTTCTTTACCTACGCATATCAAGGCTGTACCCGTCCACGACGAGTCCATCTCAAGGCTTGTTGAACCGAACGAAGGGTTCAAACTGGTTATGGATGGCACCCCGGACTCTACAGCCTACATTATCTCTACCTCGGGAAGCACTGGAACACCAAAAGGAGTCGTGGTACCCCACAATGCGTTCGTTTCGGCCATCTATCACCAAGCAGGTCTCATGGGTCATAAAAGTGGAAGAAGAGTGTACGACTTTGCCTCGTACACGTTTGATGTGAGTCTACAGGGAGTATTCATGTGTCTGGCAACAGGCGGATGTGTATGCATCCCTTCTGAGTGGGACCGGAAGAACAACCTGTCCGGATCACTCAGGTCGACAAAGGCCGAGCTAGTTCACCTTACTCCATCAGTAGCTCGTACACTTGAGCGACAAGCCCTGCCAGATCTCAAACGCATCGTGCTAGGTGGAGAAGCACCACAAATTGGTGACGAGAAATGGCCTGACTCGACTAGCGTGATCAACACATATGGACCTGCCGAGACTACGCCCTCGTGTACCATCAACCTGGCATTCATGGAAAGGGGCGAAGTGACCAACATGGGCTCATCTGCTGGTGCTGCTCTGTGGATAGTGGACTCGGTTAACCACAATCGGCTTATGCCCATTGGTGCCGTGGGAGAGCTCGTAGTTGAAGGTCCTATTGTTGGAGGCGGATACCTCAAAGACCTTGAGAGAACCTCGGCCGTATTCATCAGCAGTCCATCATGGCTGGCTAGAGAACACCCAGGTATTCTATACAAAACGGGAGATCTTGTGCGGCAGAACGAAGACGGGACCTTTACTTACGTCGCTCGCAAAGATACACAGGTCAAGCTTCGTGGGCAGCGTATCGAGTTATCTGAAGTTGAACACCACGTACACGCATGCATTCCTCTGGCCAATGACATAGTGGCTGAGATCATAGAGCCATGCAGTGAGAGGGACAAAGCTGTCCTAGCTGTCTTCCTCTCGGGCCCCAAGGAATATATAACCAACCGGTCTGGGGAGGTGGTCCCGGGTATTGAGATGGCTGTGATGAGTGCTGAGGTGGAAGCGGCACTCGCTGAGCGACTACCATCATACATGGTGCCCTCGATGTACTTCTACACTCCCCAAGTCCCTCTTACATCCTCTGGCAAGACTGATAGGAGGCAACTACGGGCACAGATATCATGTCTTTCAGCCGAGAGACTGGCTGAACTCCGTACGGCAACTGTGGGCGAGAAACGACGGCCTCGAACCGAAACAGAGAGACAACTGCAGCTCATCTGGGCTCAAACACTCAACATCAGAACAGCCAGTATCGGGATTGATGACAGCTTCCTAAGACTCGGTGGCGACTCTATTGCTGCTATGAAAGTCGTCGGTGAGGCTCGCAAGATTGGTTTGGGACTCGAGGTGGCTGATATCTTTCGCTACCCTAAACTGCAACATGTTGCAGCCCGGGCAATTCGTCTTGATTTGGTCTCTGGCATCCCACAACTTGAGCATGGTGGTCCGGTTGAGCAGTCTTTCGCCCAGGAGCGACTATGGTTCATGCATCAGTTGCATCCTGGACTGACTTGGTACCATATGCCGTGTGTAATGCGCCTCCGTGGTCCGCTGCGCTTAGATGCTCTCCAGATTGCCCTGCAGACACTTGAGGCCCGCCATGACACGTTAAGGACCACCTTTTACTCTCAGAATGGCGTGAATCTGCAATTGGTTCATCCTCCTAAGGCGAGAGAATTAGAGATAGTCGAAATGCCAGCGGATGAATCTCTCACGGATGCCCTGTACCGGGACCGGTCAACCCCTTTTGATCTCAAGACGGAGCCTGGCTGTAGGTTCAAGGTCTATCGCCTGGGAGAAGACCACCATATACTTTCAATTGTACTTCACCACATCATCTCAGACGGCTGGTCAAATGATGTCATTCGCAGAGAGCTTGGTGCTTTCTACGCTGCTGCTCTTCACGGCAACGACCCGTTAGCAGAGATGGAACCGCTTCCGATCCAATACCGAGACTATTCCATCTGGCAGAAGCAACAAGAGCAGGTTGACAGGCATCAAAAACAGCTCGACTACTGGGTGGACCAACTGGAAGCAAGCCAACCGGCCGTGTTTCTATGTGATAAGCCTCGTCCAGCGGCGTTATCTGGAGAGGCTGGGACACAGGATATCTTGATAGATGGTCCTCTTTATATCAACCTCATGCAGTTCTGTCGAGAACGTGAGGTAACGCCATTTGTTGTTCTCCTAGCAGCCTTCAGGGCTACGCATTATCTCCTTACCGGCGTCGTCGATGCAACCATCGGCACGGCCAATGCAAACCGTGATCGGTGGGAAGTGAAAGATCTGGTAGGCTTCTTTGTCAATCTTCAATGCGTACGAATCAAGATTGAGGAGCAGTCGTTTGAGGATCTGGTCTCACAGGTGCAAGACACAGTCATGGCTTCTCTAGACAATCAGGATGTTCCATTTGAGAGACTTGTCGCGAAGCTTCACAAGGGACGCGATCTATCCCGTCATCCACTTGTACAGGTCATATTTGCATTGCACTCTCAGATGGACATGGGAAACTTTCAGTTCGAGGGCATTGAGACTGGCATGGTGGACTTTGCCGCGACTACACGATATGATCTCGAGTTCCACGTTTTCCAGGAAGAGGAGAGGTTTAGAGGACTCGTGGCATTCTCTACCGACTTGTACGAGCCACAAACTATCGACAACATGCTTTTCCTGTTTAATCGGGTGCTGAGGCATGGTCTTGGCAACCCTGGTGAGCCGACCAAACTGAAAGAGGAGCTGACTATCGAATACAAAGGATCAGCGATCAGTGAAGCTATGGGTAGCTCCCAGGCCTACATCATTGATAGTCAAACACTGTGTCCTGTTCCTCTGGGTGTAATAGGCGAGCTGGTAGTCGTAGGGAACGACTTGAGGGACTCGGCGACCAGCCTTGTGGAGTTGTCTATTGGTAACAGACTGGTTCAAGCGTACAAAACAGGAGACCTGGCTCGTATCCGCCCTCTCGATGGCGAGCTCGAAATCACAGGAAAGAAAAAGGATCAGGTACTTATCAAAGGACACCATGTCGACCTTGGCATGGTGAGAAACGTCCTACAAGAGCATGTCAGTGTTGATGATGCTGCCGTTGTACTATTGAATAACGACAATAATGACACAAGCGAGGCAAGAATGGTTGGTTTTGTTACCTTGAACAATATCGAGCCCGAAGACGGGCTACGAAACCGAGAGGAGATTGAGCAGGTCGGGTTGTGGGAGGATGTCTTCAACACGGAAATGTATGGGGAGATCAACACGGTTCAGACGGAGACCTTAGGGAGAGATTTCCTCGGCTGGACCTCTGCATACGATGGAAGTCTCATCGACAGGGGAGAGATGAACGAATGGCTGGATGATACTATCGAGACAATACTCAACGGAGGCTCGGCCGGCCACGTCCTTGAAATTGGTACAGGTTCGGGGATGGTTCTATTCAACTTGACCAAAGGCCTTCAAAGCTATGTAGGTCTTGAACCAGCTGACAGGGCCATCGAGTTTGTCACCAAAACGGCCAAGGCAGTTCCAGCTTTGAAGGACAAGGTCACGGTTCATAAGGGTACAGCGGAAGATGTTGGTCAATTGCACGGGGCTATCTCACCAGATCTCATCATCATCAACTCGGTTGCGCAATACTTCCCCAGTCAAGGATACTTACTCGACCTAATCAAGACTTTGCTTGGGTTCCAGAGCACCAGAGTTATTTTCTTTGGTGATATTCGATCATACCCCTTACACCAGGAGTTCCAGGTCAGCAAAGCACTACACATCCTGAAGGATACCGCCAGCAAGAGTGACCTTCAAAAGAAGATATCAGAAGTAGCACGAACTGAGAAGGAGTTGCTTCTTGACCCAGCCTTCTTCACTGCGCTCCCGGACCTATTTCCTGGTCTCATCCATCATGTGGAGATCCTGCCAAAGAGAGTTGCAGCAGTCAACGAGTTGAGCTGTTACCGTTACTCGGCTGTTTTACACATCAACTGTCAACAGTCTGTCCAGGGAAATATCTACAACATAGGTCATCATGAGTGGATAGACTATACGGCAAATGGACTTGATCAGGAGAGTCTGGCACAACTTTTGAGAAGCTCCTCGGGCTCGTCTCCAGTCGCCGTGGCCAATATCACCAATAACAAGACTGTATTCGAGAGACATATCCTGAATTCCCTTCAAGATGATACAGAGACGGAAGACTGGATTTCTACAGCGCGTCAAAAGTCCCAGTCATCATCGTCTCTCTCGGCCTTGCAGTTAGTCAACCTGTCTCAGTCAGCAGGCTACCGAGTTGAGTTGAGCTGGGCTCGGCAGAAATCTCAGCAAGGCGCCCTGGATGCCATCTTCCACAAGCTATTGCCGTACAACCAAGGAGGCCGAGCCTTATTCAACTTCCCCTCTGACCATGGCGACCAGCCTCTTCACTCGCTTAGCAACGAACCACTTCGACAGCGGCGGATTCAGAAGGTCCAAGACCAACTATTGGATAAGCTGAATGGGCGTCTGCCATCATACATGGTTCCTCAGACGGTGACAGTACTGGATAGTCTGCCTACAGATGAGAATGGAGATATACTGTCACAGGCACTTCTCCAAGAAACTAGACAGCCATCAGCCGTACCAACTGCAAAACGCCAACCTGAAACTGAGGTGGAACAGCTCTTGCAGAAGATATGGAGTCGTGTCCTAGAGCTTGACCAGCCTACAGTAGGACTAGACGACAGCTTTTTCCAGCTTGGAGGTGATTCAATTGCTGCGATGAGAGTGGCAGGCGATGCTCGCAAGGTGGGAATCAAGCTAGCTGTGGCGGATATCTTTCATCACGAGACACTCGCTATTCTAGCCCAGCATTCTACCATTGATACAAGTCAAACCCAGGGGGAGAATTATGAAGATGTTTCAGTTGACCCTGCCACCAAGATTAGATTGCTACGGGAGTTGGATGCTGGCAAGATCGACGCCATCAGTTCAGGGGATGTTTTCGACATCCTGCCAATCACGGATTTCCAAGAAAAGACTGTTGTTGATGGGATAAACACTGGGCAGTTCTGCAACTATTTCCAGCTTCATCTCGGCTCAGTGCTGGACATCAAACGTCTGAAGAGGGCAATTTCGACTCTTTTAGAGAGATTCCCTATTCTTCGCACGTCTTTCTTGTATCTTCAGGGAAGATACTGGCAAGTCATATTGCATCAGGTGCAGCATCCCCTCAGGGTTCAAAGTACCCAAAAAGATCTCGACGTAGCGTTCTATGAGTTCTGCTTGCAAGACATCAAGCAATTTGACCCGAAGACGCCTCCTATCATGTTCTTGCTTCTCAAGCACAGAACCCAGGGTTATAGGTTGGTGGTACGCATGTCACATGCCCAGTACGATGGCGTCTGCTTGCCGGTCGTATTTGAAAGTCTCATTGACGAGTACGATGGAAAGACTGCTTCCGTCCCTCCGAGCTTCTCTACATTTGTGTCATATGCGAATCGACAGCGCTACAGGTCCATGACTCACTGGAGAGAGCTGCTGAAAGGATCTTTGCCTATGCCTGGAATACCAAAGTCTCTCAAATCACCTGAGACAATGAGTCCAGCCCAACTAGTCCTCGCAACGCGAGAAATTGACCTGCCACGTCTCTCCGGCAAGATTACACCGGCTACTGTTGCGAGTGCGGCATGGGCACTGCTTCTCTCGCGACTCACTGGACAACGTGACGTGATCTACGGCTATGTTGTGGCTGGGCGAAACTCATCAATAGAAGGAGTAGAGCATATTATCGGGCCACTTCTCAACGTCGTCCCGATACGAGCAAACATGGCTTCCTTGCAAAGTCCAAAGCAGTTGCTGCACTCAATTACCCAGCAATTCATCGCCATTGGAGAAGCGGATTCCTTGGGGTTCAAGGAAATCATCGAGAACTGTACGAATTGGTCATCGGATGATGTATTTGACACCGTCATCCAGTTCCAGAACATCGATGAGAATCCCAAATTCAGGTTTGAGGGGCTCGAAACTCAGGTTCAGTCCTTTGAAAACCCGCACCCGATTCCACCATCTAGTCCATCCATTGGTGCTATCTTCTACCCCTGTGGTAACCGTCTGTTGGTCAAAATCAGGAGCAACTCTACTGTCATGGCAAAGGAGACAGCCAATGCACTTGTTGTATGTCTCTGCGATATCATCAGTCATTTGTTGCAAAACATGGAAACATCTGTGTCATTACTCTTGAATAATGTTGATCTGGATATTTAGAGTTATTTAGTTACAATTTCTGCTTTTTCTTTGTCATTTTTCTTTTACTTTACTTTAGCTTAAATTGAACGCTCGTTTCACTGTTAACCAGTGCTGTTCTCTCACCATAGATATGTATGTACAAGTAAATAACGCATTGAGCGAGCTAAATTCCATTCAAGATCGTAGCAAGATATAACCACCGTCTCATCTGGGTATCAGAAAGAAAACGCTCTACGTCGTACATGGTGGCAAGTCGTGGCATGGGCATTAGATTCTACCCACATCCTGCAGCTGAGAAAAGAACATCTGCCCCACCGTGACAAAAGTCCCTTTCGCCATAAATAGAACCATTAAATGATGCCATCTCAGAAAGCGGGCGTAAGAACATACAGAATCAATGCATGAGCTGAAAGTCTTGAGTTCTTATGATTGGTGCAAATTAGGTGGTGGCGTCTTATGCAGTTGTGTGGTCATACGATAGGGCTTTACAAGCTCTGCATGTCATCGGGGACCAGGAAGTGAGAAGGCCGCTTCCGTCATTTTCGTATAGCAAACAATAGGAACAGCCTATCGATGCGCATCTCTTTCCCCAAAGGGCCTGACATCAGCTTATGGTTGATTTGAGTTTATCTCGGGGACCTAATGTTGTAATACGGGGCTCAATGGCTGTTTTCACTTCATTGGTCGCAGAACTCAGTTTCATGCAATATTTGTCAATTCTGGGTCATGCAAATCACACAATATAGCTTTGATATGGTCGAATCTCAGTAAGCAGCCTTCAAACAAATGCCTTGCCGATTCTAGGGTTAATATACGAGGTAACACGTAAGACGCCACCAGGCTGAAAGGAGCAGGAGACATAGGTCTGTTTTCCAGTTCCCTGACGGAGGGTCTCCTCACCGCTTTTATTGTCAGTTTAGTGTTCTTTAGTGTGGGGAAAACTACGCGGTAACTCACAAGACATCTGACATTGCTTCTTGGAATGCCAATGGCGCATTGTTCTCTTGGAGGTATGAGACACCGTGGAGGCCTTTCAGCGTAGAGGACATGTAAGAGCTTACAGCCTCCGTGACTGCCCAGTCATTCTTGGCGTAGTGTCTGACAGGCAGATATACCTTGACCTTTGGCATTTGGGCACCAAGATGGAAGTCAACGTAATACAGAATACCAGCTGTTTCGTGGTCAGAGCCGGGGAGAGGCGTCTCATCCGAAACACCTTCCTGATTGAAAATACCGTCCCATAAACGACGGAGGTTCTGGAGTCCTTTTGCGGCATGTTTCTCTGTCTTGCTGTTAATAAGTCGACCATGGAGTGTCATGATGTCGCGGACAGATTCGAAGCTGGTCTGGCGGGATCGAAAATAAATCTTGAGCCTAGACTGTGAGGGATTCACCAGGTCGATTGCTAGTGCTTCGACTTCTAAAGGTGATTCTGTCTGCTCCTTGACGTACTCTTGGAACATGTGAAGCGCAGATAGGCCATCGTGCGAGCTGAGAGGAGCCGCCTCGATGGCTTCCGATATTATCTGCAAGTTCGTCTTGCCTGTAGCCACTGCTTTGTAACGCGGAGTGAAGTAGACTTTGCCTGCCAGATCGTTCGCGACCAGGTTGAAGGCCCAAAAGAGCTTGGATGTGTGGCCCATGTCAACTGGAATACTGACTCCATCGTTGAAGAAGGCATTGAAGTGGTTGAACCATTCCATGTTGTGGTTTGAGGAGGCATTCAACAAAGCATCAAGGAATCCGGGTGGCCCATACTCATTGAATACATCCTTTGTTCCTGCATTCTCACTAATTGGCTCCAGTGACAGGCGAATCGTGGGTGGCTTGCGCTCTGTGCTCCAGTCCCAACTGAGCTCGACGGGGTTATGATCATCTGTCATAAAGGACTTCCATTGCACGACTCCGGACTGATCGACAGGGCCTAACCAAGGAGAAATTGATCTTGCAAAGAAGCTGAGAATTTTGACTTGGTCGGAGTACGAGTAGAATGACTTCTCAAGAAGGATTGCCAGAGCGTAGCCATGGCGATCCCACCAGTATTTTCCATTTCGGCCGAGCGCTTCTTGAACATTGGCGTCGACGTGATGCCATGAAGGTACCCTTGCGTCTTCATCCGGACACGGGTTTGCATCTGGTAACGCAAAAAGAGGGTTCAGGTTGATGGCCTCGAGCTTGGTAACAATTATTGTCCATACTCTAAGCAGTGCAGAAGTCATTGTAACGTTGAGTTGGTACAAGGAACAGCGGGTTCAGTATTGTGAAAATAGTGTATTTCAGTGTAAAGCCAAAAATCAGATGGGCCTTGGTGCACAGTCTTATGTTTATCTGTCTATATATAGTACTGCTTAAGCGCAGCCCCAGAATCAAGGCGATTACTTAATACTGTCTCATAGTTCACATTGTTCAAACCTAGCAACCCCAAGTCAGCGGCCACTACATCCTCTTGGCTTACGGTCTATGCAATGCAAGCCACAGTAAGCAAAAACATAGTAAGGCCTGCATCTTTACTAAGTTTAAACGGGTTATATTAATATAGATACCTAATATTATTTCTGTTAAGTACAGGTACTTAATATGAGAGCAAGGAATAATATAAAGTTTATTATATTTAGAATATTTAACTAAATTATCATAAGAATTAGAATATTAAATCTCACTATATGTGGTTAAACTTAATTCAGCGTCTTAATAAATGTTAAAATAATACTATTGCAGTATAATGCATAACTCCTTTGTTACTTTAGTTATATAACTAATATTAGAGTCAGTGAGGCTTTCCTCTATTTAACGTTATGCTTGTGGCTAGAAGTATATATGTGCCCACACAGACTTAACTCAGTGAGGCGCACAATATACTTTAAGAGTTGGCAAATAGTATCCCTCTGTGAGATTACAAGACTCCATTTAGGCATTGCTATACTTATCAATTTTTATGCCGGAAGCTTCTGTACATCCGATATCCGTGAAAATATTACTGCAGTTTCAAGGCATAATTCGAGGTCCTGTAAAGTAACACCAACTTAGTCTATTGACGGTCTTTAGTTACAAGCCAATAAGTATAAAGGAATAGAATTCTGCTATATAGTTTGAAAGCCCATGAGACTATGTGGAAAGTTACCTGTAAAGTAATTCAAGTAGAGTTTATACCCAGTATGTTCATAATAGCTCCCAAGAAACCTAGAATTATAACAACCTACTTAAGTTTCCAGGAAACTCTCCCAGAAATAATACAAAGATCTCACTTTCTGTCGATCTTGTTGACACACTCTTCTGTTCTCTCCCAACCCACCTTTCGTCATGGCACGTCTTCACGATCTGCCCGCTGAACTTGTTGTTGCGACCATGAAATATTTCGACACGCCGCAAGATATCCTGGCAGTAATTCAGGCTGATCCTTGGGCCCTCCTCTGCTTTCTCGGCAACAGAAGGCAAGTACTAGAGAAGCATCTTACCAATCTACTAAATGCTTACGGTGGTCATCTTTCTATAGCAGTTGTGTTAGCAGCTCGACTTCGCCATGCTAAGCAGGACCCTGCGTTCAACAGCCACAAGCCACAACATCGTGAGCGAATACTGAGCCCGATTATATTATCGCATGTCAATCGCGCCGATGTTCGACACCGCTTATCATACCAGGCCTCACTTGCGACGATCTGCGCACTTTTGAACCTGGCGCCCGACGTGGAATGGATGACAACTAGTTACGCTGCCCAAGCCTGGAACAGAATGACACAGCATTCTTCGTATCGACGCAATCAGCGACAGATTTCTGATAAAGAGCGTCAAAAACTCATCAACGCCGCTTGCCGATTCGAGAGCTACATTCAGGCTTTCTTCCACCATGAAGAGCCCTTATTCCCCAGGGACCTCAGCATTCGTCGGCTTCTTTTTGCTCCCAGTCTCAGTAATGTTGAGAAAGAATGCAAGACAATTCAAACCTTCTATTCTACTGTCTACTATATATATGATCAACATTGGTCCATGCTGAATAATGTCGCCAGCTATTTGAGGACAAGACAGAGTTGTTCAATCTGTAGCCGGGCTCAAGCCTCGACCGACCCTCAAAAAGAGCGACAACAGCTGCGACTCCAAAATTGCACACAGCTCAACATGAACAAATACGTACATTATCTCACATCGCAAGGCCTTGGGATGTTTCTTCATCTTCAGAGTATGGATCTTGAGGATCAACTGAGGTTTGTACTATCCACTTTTGAGGACATCTTAGACAATCGGCATCCCACGACTCTCATTGTTCACGGTATCAACCTCCACAAAATAGGGACAATAGAGAAGCACAGCTGGAATCCATGGGTACTTTGCGAAAACGCGTTCGAAATGGAACCCGGTCAGTGGCGGTGGGCGGCATCATTCTGGGATTCCCATCGCCGCGGCTTGCACCCTCTCTACTAGTCATGAGAGACTATCATTCCGGATCCCGGATATGGTAGCGGTACCACTCAGAGGCGGTAGAACTAAGGTTGGAATCATCCGCACAATACAATCTGACTTCTTTGTGGACTCTTGAGGTCATCGGGTTTGGTGTTTTAGTGCCTTGGACCATCTTACTGTGCATTGCCCATCTTAGCATCAAACAGCCGGCATATTGAGTCAAGACTAACTAATTAGCGCTCTTCTCGTCCCACTGTCCTATTCAGAACAGTGCACCTAGGGGGTCAGAAAACTTATGACGTAAATCCTAAGTAACAAAAATACTTAGGTAAAACTCTTAAGCAGTTAGTATGCCTTTTCATCAATTTATTTTTATTCCCTCATTTGACGTATAAAGTCTTCAGACTCCTGAGGGTGGATATACCTATGCATTATAGTTTGTAACCTCCTACAATGGCAGTACGCTGTGTATTTGGGCAAATGGTTATGGAACTACCAGGTCGTATGCTGCTTGAAGTAAGTTTTAAGAAGAGTTATTTAAATTTGAACCTGGCCGAGAGCTAATGTAGACCGCGCGCCTTACATCGAACTGCCTAATCAAAAAGCTTCATCCTAGGCGGCAGTGAGGGACAGGAGTACATTGCCCTTATATGTGTTTTTATGTGTTTTTTGCCATTGAATTACTTTAGATCCCCAAAGCTTATCTAGATCACAGTGGCCTAATCAAAAAGGGCACCGGCACTGCGACAGGAGTGCGGCAGTCGAAAAGGGTGAGTTATCGAGGAGCCCTCAAGGCACCACCGATTAATGTCCAAGACATCATGGGCATATACTGTACTGGACTTTCACATAGAATTCACAAGTAAAAAGTTCATCATTTTCAAGGTATCTATTTTATAGGAAATAGAACTCCTCTCCTGCTATTCTAACTAGACACTTTTAGAACCAAAGCTCCAAAGCGGCCTTGACTGTCATTCCAACAAGGACGAGTGAACTGGCGGCAAAAACGGGAAAGCGGATGAGGACATTGTTCGTCGATACATGGACCAGACTGTGGAGGATTCTCAGGCCGACATAACCCCATGCCAGGCGTACCGTAGTCTTATCCTTGACGCCCAACAGGGTTAGCCCAAGCGAAATAGCATAGAACTGGGTAGGTTGTTCGAGTAGGTTGTTGAAGTTATCCGCAGGCCACTGCACAAAAGCAGGCAGTTTATCTGCCTTCTCCTTCTTGACAATCTCTGGATCGAAGCTGATGTTGTACTTTTTAAGTGCTGGAGTTCTGCGTTTGTAGAGTAGTGCTTCGATTGCATAGGTCCAAGCATTGAGTCCGACAAGGGGGCCGAGGAGAGGCTGGTTGGCGATCTGAGGCATGATGGCTATTGGTGACAGTGATTAGCTGATATTTCAGTGATTGTATGAGTAGGAGTCACTAACTTGAGTGTGGTAAGTAATGGGCTTTGTGTATAATACGGAGGTGGTTTAGAATGTGAGGGGTAGTGCTGGTCTGCTCTTATAGCAGATAAATAAGGATTGCAAAGTCTGTTCATTCTGGTACTAATTACTAATAAAGGATGGAGTTAATGGAGTTAAGAAGCTTCAGTCTCATATTTCCAGCTACCCCCACTTTCAGCAGTACAAATACGAAAATTCAACGTAACCAGCAGGGAAAATTGCATGGTTTGGAGGTTCCATTAGGAAATTAAGGTTACTGGCGCGGCCACAGTACCATTTCGGGTAAAAAGAGGGACCGCCTACCCATTCTGACTAATGTATTGTACCAAAAACGGGGAGTCATACCCGCACA